>OVAF01000083.1:0-81166 GCA_900406245.1 Odontarrhena argentea | reverse complement strand
AATATTTACAAACCTATATTAGAAATGTCAATTTTATCTATATAACAAAAGTAAATTTTGTATCTTTGAGTAGCTATCATGTGACACATCTATTTTTAATTACTTTTTGCAGTCCCTCTATTTAATTCCTTATTACTTTTACGAATTAACTGGAAAAACATATAAACAACCCCTTAAAACTTATATTTTTTTTTTTTAGAATTGCTTGGAGGTGGTTTGGGCCTTAGGCCCTAATCCACCCCCAAGGCCCGGAGCCAGCCTTTATCTGTACCTTTTACGGCCCTGGATACTCCTCCCGCCCGAGACTCGAACCGGTGACCTTTCAGACACATGCCTAGGGTGCTGCCAGTTGAGCTAGCTCGTCCGGGTAAATTTTACATAATTTCTACAGCTCAATAAATATTTTTTCAAAATATTACTATAATTTTTTATCGATATCACTTATGTCCATTTTATAATTTCATCCACGCAACGCGTGGATTTTCCCTAGTATATATATATTAAAAACATTTTTTAGATCCGTACATACTCTGAGACTCGGAACAAGAATATGTTATATGGTTTCGTTCCAAAAACCATTTGAAGAATTAGCGACTTTTAGGTTTTGTATGCTTTAAAACATGGGCTATACATATACGGTATTATAATATACTATATATAATCATTTGTTTATTTATTTGTCACATAAATATTTTTAACTCGGATTTACTTCAATCAACTCCTCAAATTTTTTGTCGGTGTGGTATTAATACACAATAATTGTATTGTGGCATTACTCAAATAGTTTCTATAACCCGGTCTGATCATGTTAAAAGATTGCATAAATATAGAAATTAAGAGAACCCAATTGGTAACATTGGAGATAAAAGTTTCATGAAAATTGAAGACAAAAACTAAGTATGTGAAATGGAATAACGTATTCATAAAACACGATAAATGTTAACTTAACTGCAAAAAATTTGAGTTATAATTTCACAGTCAAATTTGCTGATAAGTTCACAGAATTGATAAAAATGGAAATTTCCAAATGAAAATTAATCTTCATTCTCTTAAAGTTAAGCAATCGGAACCAAGATATATAACACCAGCCGTACTATAAAAAAAATTGTACAATGTTTTTTATATAATTTATAGATTTTTTTATAAAAAAAAATACTACTTCAACTTTAGATGATTAGATATATCTGTAGATATTTTTTAAAAAGAAACATAAGAGAATAGGATAGTGTCGCAGCCTCGCAGGCTTCTACTTATATAAAAACTTCTCTCCCTCGTAGCCATTCTTCTACTCTTCTTCTTTTCTTTTCTTTCAAGAAGTCTCTGCCATAGACAGAGACAACAAATTAAAACACAACATAACACAACCATAACAATGGCTGCTACAAAACTCATCCTCTTTGCTTCTGCATTACTTTTAGCAACTCTATTTATCAGCGTTAATTCATCCAGGTACCACATCATCATCATCATTATGATCTTCTTTTTTTTTCCTTTTTTTTCAAATTGGTTAAATACATATCCATTCAAGATTCTAGCTCAATGTAGCTTAATTCTAAGTATTCAGAAGTTTATTTTCGATGGATTTTTTTATATGTTTTTTTTTTTTCAATTATCAATAATTGTGTAGTACATTCATCATGTTATAAATGAGACAATAATTGTTTTCTTGATTAAAGGATGATGAGAAAATAATTGTTAGATTGTTTTAATTAATGATATGATATTGCAGGTCTAATGAGACATGGCATGAACATGCAGTTGAGAACCCAGAGGAAATAGCTGCCATGGTGGACATGTGAGTTTCTCTATTATACTAAATATTATTCGAGGAATATATATATAATCCAATGTTTTTTTAACTTTACTATAATTAAAAATATATATATATAACTCTTACTTTTCATTTATCATAATAAAAAAACTCTTATTTCCAGGTGTTCAGCATCTCGTGATGCTTTTGTGACATAAACTAATTATACTTTTCATATTTGGTAGTATTTCTTTAAATCGAGAAGAAAAAAAAACAGGTAGTAGAATTTATGACAGAACCAGAGCTCACATGAAGTTCTTGTTTACAGTTTTGACAAATCACTTTCATATTCTAGTCAAAATGGGTCCACCCAAAGCCACATTCCTCTTATAACTATTTTCAAATAATTTTCCTCTTTTTAAGACTATGATACTATTTCAGATATTTAAGCTTTATTTTTTTGTCTTGAAATTTAGATTTTTTCTAGTTTGAATCTTAACTTATATTTTCATCGAAAATACTAAATTAAGTAAGTTCAATCCAACACAAAAAAACCTCATAATTAACTAAGAAATGAGGTCCAGATTTGTCATCTACCCTTATATTTTCCCTATTTTCAATGTATTTTCCACTTTCTCAATACCTAGAAAAGGGAAATGGAAAAAAACCTTGTAGTCATAATAAATGCATGTAAAGATTTAGGTATGCAAATATAATAATGTTTAATTCGATAGCTAATTAATGGATCTGATAATAAATTTGAAAGTGAGAAGTGCTCACATGCAAGTCCTTGGTGGCTTCTTCATTAAAGGCAATAATGCATTTTGTTCATAAAACTTAAATAAAATATATTTTGATATTTTTAGGTAGTGAAAAAAAAAATGTTGTGTGTATTATTGAGGCACTGGTCCAGTCTAGAGAACATGTGTAAATGTTTCAGTAACAATAATCTTTTGAACAACGATTTTTGCCAGCCCATGCACATGTACTTGCCCATGCCACATGCAATGTGACTTGACACTTACTCTTCATAACATGTGTTGTCTTTTTTTCTTCGTTTATTAAATATCCAACAATTTGTTCAACTTCTATTTTTTTTTCTAGTTTGAGACTTTGAGTATCAACAGCAGGGAAAAAGCCTATCCACAATTAAAAAAATATATATTCACCTATTTTAAAAAACATTATTCAATATACAATACATTAGATTCCAATTCATACAGTGACACAAGGGTAATAGCGATAATTTTCAAGCCAAGCAAGCATATGGGACCAATAATATTAAAAATTATTTTATTCAATTTTTCTAAACTATTTTTTTAGTTTGGTAGTTTAACCATTTAAGCGTTATGTTTTACCCATACTTCTGATTACATTTTTTTTGGTTTTTTCTATAAAATATATGAACAGGTCTTTTTCATCTTTTAGTTTGCGGGTTAGTTATAAATGGCAATTACATTATATATAAACCACTAGACTGACAACTATATTCATATTTAATATGTTTTTGATTTTTTAGTATGAAAAATAATTTTTTACCATTTCAATATAATTGATTTACCATTTCCTTAATTAAAATGTAACTCGAAATTTAATGATGTGTATTTACAGGACGATACGAAACAGCACACAACGTAGGAAACTAGGTTACTTCTCCTGCACGACAGGAAACCCTATTGACGATTGTTGGCGATGCGACCGAAAATGGCAACTCCACCGCAAACGTTTAGCCGACTGCTCAATCGGATTTGGCCGCAACGCAATCGGTGGCCGAGACGGTCGTTACTACGTGGTAACGGACCCAGGTGACGACAACCCGGTTAACCCAGTCCCCGGTACACTTCGTCACGCCGTGATCCAAGACGAACCACTCTGGATCATATTCAAACGTGACATGGTCATAACACTAAAACAAGAATTGATCATGAACAGTTTCAAAACTATTGATGGTCGCGGCGTAAACGTTCATATAGCTAATGGTGCTTGCTTGACGATTCAGTATGTGACGAATATTATAGTGCATGGGATTCATATACATGATTGTAAACCTACGGGGAATGCTATGGTGAGAAGCTCGCCTTCGCATTATGGTTGGAGAACGATGGCTGATGGTGATGCCATATCGATTTTCGGGTCTAGTCATATTTGGATTGATCATAATTCGCTCTCGAACTGTGCTGATGGACTTGTTGATGCTGTTATGAGCTCTACTGCTATTACTGTCTCCAATAATTTCTTCACTCATCATAATGAGGTAACACTCTAATTTTGAGTTGGATATATACTGGATTAGGAGGCTTATATAGATTGGAGTTAGCATTTTAGTAATGGTTGATTAATTAATTGTTGTGTTAAACAGGTAATGTTGTTGGGACACAGTGATTCATACACAAGAGACAAGGTGATGCAAGTCACAATTGCTTATAACCATTTTGGTGAAGGTCTTATCCAGAGAATGCCAAGGTACGTACTATTTAACAACTTGCCTGAAAAAATGAAGTTAATATCCTTTGCTAGTATTGTATATGTAGAATCTAAGACAAATAGATAAATTAATCTTTGGGATTTGTAGGTGTCGGCACGGATACTTCCATGTGGTAAACAATGATTACACGCATTGGGAAATGTATGCAATTGGCGGTAGTGCTGGTCCTACCATTAATAGCCAGGGGAATCGATTCCTGGCACCAGTAAACCCTTTTGCTAAGGAGGTATGTTTCGTTTGAATATCAATTGGTTCACATAACTCTGTTACAATGGTTGTGATGCTGAAACCATATTTATGATACGAGACTGATGACTAGTGGAATTGGCAGGTGACTAAGAGAGAGTACACGGGACAATCCCAATGGACACATTGGAATTGGAGATCAGAAGGAGATCTTTTCTTAAACGGAGCATTTTTTGTACGTTCTGGAGCTGGAGCTGGAGCTGGTTACGCTCGAGCTTCAAGTTTATCGGCCAAATCATCCTCACTCGTCGGCACCATGACCTCTTACTCGGGTGCTCTTAACTGCAGACGCGGTCGAAGATGTTAATTTAAATGTATGATCAGAATCATAAAACAAATTACTCTGTTTTTTTTTTTGTTTTTTTGTTTACCTTTTGGGGTTCTTGCGATATATACACTTCCTTATTGGATGTGGAGGCCTTAGTTTAAACAGCCTCAACTGTAATATAAAGTTTGTATGATTATTCTTTCTCACCTCCGTTGATATAAAGTTGTTTCAGTAGTCGTTATCTTTGCTTTAGTCGTCTTATAGCACTGAATGAAAGCTAAGTACTTGGTGGGTTGTTTCCAATGGAATCACTAGTAAAGTAATGTGACTGGGTTTGAGAAATGAAGGAAGTGAATGTGATGTGGGGATATTTTGGAACTTCAAAAAGGAAACAGTGAAGCACATGAGAGTGTGCAAAGATGGAAAAGAAGAAAGGTCTCTTTAAGTCATGTGATGTTTTTGTGATTGTTTCTTCTCCATTAACAACCCGAGCTGAACTAATTTGATTAGTCTTTTCTCATTCTTCTTTATTTTTTACTAGATATGGACCCGTGCGTTGCACGGGTATTTTCTTTCTTTTTGCATTAAGTTTGGATAATTTTTTATGAATATATTTTAAATTACTTTTTTTACATTACAGTTTTCCTTTTTTACATTACTATTTTCCTTTTTGCATTAAGATATGTGAAAATCTTCCTTTTTGCATTAAGATTGAGATTTTTTTATAATTATCAAATATATTTTAAATTACCTTTTTTACGCTAAAATACTATTTGTTAATTTTCCTAAAACTGGAAAATATGAAATAATGACACATGACATTATCTCATGAGTTATATGAAATTACATTTTTACGCTAAAATACTTTTTGTTAATTTTCATAAAACTGGAAAATTGGAAATAAAGACACATGTCATCATCTCGTAAGTTATATGACACGTGGCATGATCTAGTGAATTATACTAATTATGCCACGTGTCGATCCCACATCAAACGCGTTCAGCTTTATTTAATAAGATTTTATTTTTTTTCATTATTTTACCAATGGATAAAATTATGTGTTTGCGAAAAATGTACAAAGTCCAATTATAATCACATTATCCTAAATAGTCTAAGTCTAGAATTTTGCATCCCCACAAAAAGTTAGCCTTACAAAAAAATTAACTATGAAAGACCACATGAGAAAACTACTTATTTATCTTAATTGATTATGGAAGCTTTAGTTTACATTTCATTCACAATTTTTTTACCTTTTAAAAAAAATCATTCACAACATAAATGACAGTATTGTTACAAAAAAAAAAAAAAAACATAAATGACAGTAATATATAGACGGATATAAAAATTAGATGTATCCAAAAAATTTGGAGAAAAAAAACAATGACAAAATCTTATCTTAATTGTAAAGTATTAATTTAATCCAAAATTGACCAGCCCTTTAAAAAAAAAAGGATATATTGTTCGTGAGTTTTGGAGAAAGAAACAAAAGCCAATCGAAATTGTCAACAACTTGCATGCAAGTTACCCCAATTAGTATTCAGTAAATACTAAATATATAATGTTTAGCTGTTATTAATGATTTTCAGAACATTTAAATTTATGCGATTAAGATTGAGTTATGGATTTAAACAACAACATATATCAGGTTCTTCTCCTATCCAGTTAACACATTGGCCAACTTTATATCCTTTACTGACACAAGCGGACATACAGTCCGGCATCTTGTCACATCGTTCAAGACATGTGGTTGAAATTGTTTGTGCTTCTGCCTTCTCTACATTTTACATAAACACAAAAACTAAAATTTTATAGCAATATGGTATTATTGTTACTGTTTTGTATGAGATGTGAAGCTTATAGACGGTCTAACCTGAAACCAAGAGAAAAGCGATGATTATCAAAGTAATTGCGACGAAGTTTGTGAATCTAATCTTGTAATTCATTTTCATTGTATTGTTACTATCTCACTTTTGCTCTATCTCAATATATGATTTTATAGTTGTTGCCAGCTTAGTTATGTTTCGTATGTTAATTTTTATAAATACTGTGAGCAACACTTTTTCTTTGAATGTTTGCAGATTTAAAGTAGATATTAAAAGTACAAAATCTCGACAAAATCAATATGATAACTTAATACAATTTTTTTTTTATATCTATATAAATAGACAATATATAATATCTAATTGACAGTATATTAATTAATTATTTCAAACACACAAAGTAAACAACTAAAAGAAAAACATTAACGTAAATTCAACTTCTAGACCTTACCAAAAAAAAAATATATATTCAACTTCTAGATGTTTATTCTAAGATTAGAGCTAAAAAGCAGAAAATTAAAATTCAAAAACCAAAATTACTTATCAAGTTTTTTCGAAGAACTTGAATCTTTTTTTTTTTTTGGGCCACCCGAATTTAATTAAATTGAAAACCTCATAGAGGTGTAGTTCCAGTTACAGGGAGTACGCTTAGTCCGCGTTTTGACAGGCTATCAGCTTTCTGGTTCTTACAACGAGGAATGAAACTAAAAGTGATGAAATCAAACAAGGAAGATAGCGAGGTAATGTCCTGCAGGATGCTGTGAAGTCCAAGCAGAGGTCTTCGGTTGATCATGGCATTGACGAGAATGGCTGAAAGAAGAAGAACTCGAATCTACAACATCGATCAGAAGACAAAAAATTAGAACCTAAAACCAAAATCTAAAATCCATTTAATTCATGGTGTCTAGACTCTACTCCATCATTTTACTTGCATGCAATACGTATTACAGCTTGACATGATGGAGTTTTATAGGCTACTCTTAATGTATATACCTCCTAATATATACTCAATTCAACCACAAAAATCTACTGGTTAAGATCGAACGCCGAAAAACATTTCTATCATGGTCTTCAATATGATTCTTGGCCAATGCATTCATGTCTCTCTCTCCCCTTTTTTTTTTTTTTTTTTTTTTTTTTTTTTTTTTTTTTTTTGTCATTCATTCATGTCTCCTTGCCCCCTTTTTTATGTCTTTTTTGTTTGTTTTCGTGAGGAAACTCATCGTCCCCACCTTAATATTTTGTAAGGTTAAATTTCATTCATGATTGAAAATAGGAGAGGAATTTATAAATTTGGAGACAAAAATAAGTGACACAATAAATAAATTGAGATATATAATGTTAACCTAAGTATATTCTATCCAAAATTTACCGGACTATTTTTTTCATTTTTAAACGGTACCATCTCTTAATTCCGGAGAAAAAGAAAAGTCAATCGTGAATGTCACCAATTCGCATGAATATTAATCATAAATATAATATTTAATTTTTATTTTAATGATAATCAAAACATTGTAGTACAAAAATGTGATTAAGTTACGGATTAAGGCAACAACATGTATCAGGATCTTGCCAGCCAATACATTGACCAAGTTTATATCCTTTGTAAACGCATGCCATCTGACAGTTCGAAACCACTTCACATGGTGCAAGACATTCTTGTTGCATAGCTTCTACCTTCTCTACATTTTATTCAAAGACAAAAATAAAAAATAAAATTATTATTTTGATATAGTTTTCTAATTGAAAAATACGTCTTTAATTAAGCTTATAGACAATCTTTACCTGAAATCAAGAGAAACATGATGATTATCGAAGTAATTGTGACAAAATTCATGATTCCAATCTTGTTATTCATTTTTGTTGTGTTGCTGATATATCACTTTTGCTTTATCCCGAGCTATGTTTTATAGTTGTTTCTAAGGATATTGTTGTTGATAAAAAAAAAAAAAAGGATATTGTTGAAATCTTTTTATGATTGAGTTTTGTTTGTTTCCATTGACTAACATATTCCAAATATTTTTTTTCTATTAACTAACACATCTTATATAATATAAAATGGTTTCATGCCGCAACTATTTAAGAGGAACTACCATATGTCCTCTCTTTTTTTTCACCAACAAAAAAAACATTCTCATTTTTTTTTTCCATGTGTCCATCGTAGCTTTGACATTTGTATCTTTCTTTAATTTAAATATTTTATTTTCTTCCATAGATATATCTAAATAATATTTTCATCTACTCACTATAACAATAATAAGTTTCAACAAAAATTTAATCACAAGCATTTTAACAAAATAATCTTTGGATTATTAATTTTTGTTTTTTATTATAAATAGATTATTTGAAATTATTAAAAATAACACATCACATAATTATTTGCTTACCCCATTTTCTTATGTTTTTTGTTGTTTGTTTTCATGCTCTACCGGTTGTTTCACATTGTGGACATCTGTTGATCATCACAAACTCCAATTACAATCACATTTTTCATGAGGAAACTCATAGTCCCTACCTTAGTTTCGTTAAGTTTAAATTTCATCCATGAGATTAATTGACACAATAGAGAAATATATAAATTTGGAGTGAAAAATCAGTGACACAATAGATAAAGTGGAATATCTAATTATAACCTAAATTTTTTCGATCCAAAATTTACTTGGCTATCATTTTATTGATTTTCTAAAAAGTATTGTTTCTTAATGTTTGAAAGAATGAGATCTGGTGGAAAATGTCACCAACTCGCATCAAATATTAATTAGATTTTTTCTTTAATTTGTATTTTAATGATCCTCAAAACATATTAATACAAAAATTGCAATTAAGTTATGGATTTAGGCAACAACATGTAACAGGCTCTTTCCAGCCAACACATTGGCCAAATTTATATCCTTTATTCATGCATATCATCTGACAGTTCGAAATCACTTCACATGGTCCAATACATTCTGTTTGCATAGCTTCTACCTTCTCTACATTTTATTCAAAGACAAAACATAAATAAATATATATATATATATATATATATATATATATATATTGATATAGTTTTCTAATTAATAATAATTAAGATCAAATGAGATTGTGAAACCTATAGACGACTTTACCTGAGATCAATAGAAACATGAAAATTATCGAAGTAATTGTGACAATACTCATTAATCTAATCTTGTTATTCATTTTTTTTGTATTGTTGGTATATCACTTTTGCTTTATCTCGAAATATGTTTTATATTTGTTTCTAAGGATGTTGTTGATTTTTTATATATATATAATTGATTTGTATTACTTTCCATTGATTCCAAATATTTGTTTTTTTCATTGACTAACATATTCCAAATTCTTTTTGTTGCCATTTTAGGGATGAATTTGTATATTATTTTTATAAATCATTTGATTGCAACTTGTGCCTTCTATAAAGTTTTATTGACTGTTACATTTCAATTCTTTTATTTCCAATCTCAAGAGACTCATGCTTTGAATATGTTGCAAATTTAAAGTAGATTTTTTTTTTTTTTTCAAAAGCTATCTTTTTTTTTTTTTTTTTGTGTCTAGAAGATATCCAACTCTATTTTAAAATAACTTTATTTCAAAATACAAAATAAAATAGTACATTGAAGATGCTCTTACAAATTTTTTAATAGAATCTATGTAATTATGTATGATTATAGCAGCAACAGTAAGGAGGATTTATCCAGGAAGCACAATATCCAGTTTTATACCCTTTGTTCAAGCAGACTTGTAAACAGTCTGAACCTCCTATGCCACATAATTGAATACAATTATCTGGCAGCGCTTCTACCTTGTCTACATTTTATTAAAAAAACATATTAAAAACAGATTATTTAAATAGTTTTCACAATTTCCTTGTTAAAATAGATAAAATGTAATGTAAAGTTTATACATGGCCTAACCTGAAACCAAGAAACACATGAAAAGTATTGCGACCAAGCTCATGAATTTGTAATTCATTTTTGTTGTATTGTTAATATCACTTATGTTTTATCTCGAACAATTTTTGGAAGTTGTTTGTAAGTACAGTATGTTGTTGAGGTACTCTTTTATATAGATCATCAAGACTCTAAGAAATAATGATTTCTATTAGATTTGACCAGCACATATAAAATTCCATTTTAGGGATATTTTTGTATATTCTTCGTTATATAGATTCTGTAACTCCAAAGTGTGATTTTCTATTAATTTTTTGCAGATTTAAAGTAGAATTATTTATTCTCCAAAGACTATTTTAGTAGCCAGTCAAGATTATAGATAAGCATCTAACAAATTTTCATGACTAGTACATCAATTTCAATTCAATGATGACAACAAATGTAATAAATTCAACAAAATCCATATAGTTAAGGATTATAATCTTTCTGTTGTTTTATTTTGTAAAGATATATTAAATTTCTTAATGCTATAAATGAATATTCTAATGATATAATTTAATTATTAAAATTCTATATATATATATATATATATATATATATGTGTGTGTGCGTGCTTTAAAATACATTGCTTTAATGGTCTGATGTTCTAAAATTTTTAATCAATCATCATAATTGATGTGATGACATCTCATACATGTTATCTTAATATCATCAATACCTTGTAAAGAAGTTGTGGGCCTAGGTCCGTACATCCTCTCAAACCCATGACAGAATATTTTATATGGTCCCGTGCCAAGAGCATTCAAACTAGTTCGCCTAGATTTTGCCTTAGATCTTTACCTAAATTTCTAGGCAGGTTATATTGTTCTCAATCTTGTAGAGATGAATATATATAGTAATAGAGTTGATATTGGACACAGAGAAATCACTGAACTTTCATATTGTGCGTCGAATTCAATTGAATTGTCGAGCTCAACGAAATTGAAAAGACAACTCTCTAGCTATTATTATCAAAATGAAAAAAATACATGGAAGCAAAGTAGATCTTATGTATAAACCCCCTCCCACAAGTTCTCCAATAGGATCGGAATACAAATTAAACAAGATTCGTGTAGAGACCCCAATAAATGGAAAATTCAAAGCTTACGAGATAGTACAAATACAAAAGATGATAAGACAGCAAAATTAAGAGACGCCGATACATGCGCATGTCCCTTCATAGCAAAACTGATGGGAAGCATACAAACATCGCACAACAGTTTTTCAATAATATTAATTAACATTTTCACCACCAAAACTTAGATTATGGTCATGACCGGAATGTATAATTTCCTTCTAATTTATTACATGTATCGGATCTTGGATTTCTTTCTCTTCAGGCTCACCCTCTAGGTTTTTTTTTATATTAATAAGTTCAGTATTTAATGTTCCAAATATTCAGACCCAAAAAAAAAAAAAAAAATTGTTCCAAATATTTTGAATAATAATAGTCTTATTAATAAAAAAAAATTATATAGATATGGCTTTGCAAAAAGTACACATATTCATTAATCTTATTTTATTATTATAAATAATATTTCAAAACATTTAGATGTGAGTTACATTGCTTATTTATAACAACAACAATAAGGAGGATTTATCCAGGTAGCACAATATCCACGTTCATACCCATTGTAGAAGCATTGTTGATTACAGTCTACTCCTGCGCCACATAATTGAATACAATTGTCTGGCAGCGCTTCTACTTTGTCTACATTTCATTCAAAAACATTTATTAAAAACAAATAATTTTAAATGGTTTTCATTATTCCCTTGTTAAAATATATAAAATGAAATGTAAAGTTTATACACGGCCGAACCTGAAACCACGAAAAATATCACAAGTATTGCGACCAAACTCATGAATTTGTAATTCATTTTTGTTGTATTGTTAATATCACTTATGTTTTGTTGTACAGTAGTTGTTTGTAGGTAAATATGTTGTTGAGGCCTTTTTATAGATGATCAAGAAGACTCTAGAACATAATTGATTTGTATTAGATTTGACCAGCACATATCATATAACTTGTATCCGGTCAGTTTTAGGAATATTCTTTTTTATAGATTTGGTAACTCCAAAATGAGATTTTCTATTAATTGTTGGCAGATTTAGAGTAGATTTATTTCTTCTCCAAACACTATTTTAGTAGCCAGTCAAGTTTATAGATAAACATCTAACAAATTTTCATGACTAGTACATTTCAACAATTTAATGATTGAAATAAATATAATAAATCCATAGAATTAAGGAATATAATCTTTCCGTTGCTTTATTTTGAAACGATATATTCAAATTTTTAATGCTAAAACAAGTGTTCTAATGATTGATATATATATATATGTTTAACATTAAATTAAATTATATTTAAAATTTAAAATTTTATAATAGTTTGAGACACCATTTTAGTATTAATTTGTATTAGGGATGAAGATGCTCTTACAATATTATGCGGTACATCGACTAAAAATACTTAATAAATTTTCCTAAGTGACCTTGAGCCTGTGGATCGCTCTAATGTAAATGAATGACGACTAAGAAAGAGTTTACAGACCGAATTAGCCTGAGATACAATACATTACTATTTATCTGGAAATAAACAGATGTATAAGTTAATGAAAATTCGGCTTCTCTTTCAGCTTTCCGCCAGCCAAAGCTGACCCTGCAGATCTCATTCTCAGCTATCAAACGACAACAGCCTAAGCCTCGTAACCAAAGGTGAGTTGCTCTTCTTCATCTGCTAAACTTCAGCACGAGACTAAAGAGTGGTAGTTTTACTGCTGTGCTCTTGAACAAAGACGAGCACTGTTATATTCCACAAGAAGAATATGTAAATACCAATATCCATTTGACCATTTCTCTACTGAGCATAACATTGGAAACAAAGCGAAGGACAGGTGATAAGAAATGAACATTAGGCCCCTGTATATATTCCTCTTGACCAACTCTAGTAAGGTACTAAAGTCCAGAGCATTATCTATTTTAGATTCCAGAAAACTCCGTACAAATTCCATAAGCTTGAATTCTAAGTGGCATAGACAACATGAGGACAGACTTAAGGTCTATTTGGACTTGACTTCTCTCCCTATTTTACCTTCTAACAGAGTGAAACTTTCAGCACACAGAGGTTGCAAGAATAAGAAGAAGAAGAAGGGTTACCTAAGTTAGGTGGTGAATTCGTAAGCGTTTGGAACATCATGTACCGGGTGGCCCTTCTGGTTTCGCTCAATTATCCTCCATGCCAGCGCTACTTGCTTCCCCACCACAAATACAAAAGCCTTTCCTTCTCCTCTTGCCCCTCTTGCTGTTCTGCCAACACGTCTAACGTATTCACTCGGGTCACGTGGGAAATCAAAGAGTACCACATGATCAACCCCAGAGAAATCTATCCCACGAGAGGCTCTACCATTGTTTCGGAAAACAAAAAAAAAAAAAAAGAAGTTAACATCTTCTAATGTTCAGGCATTAGTAGCATCACTAAAATGATACTTGTCGACCCCAAATGAAATACCTATCAGTGCAAACCAGAAACAGTGAACTATCTTCAGGACGAGCTGACATGAATTCTTCCATGTTTGCAAGCCTCGACTCCTGTGCAAGTGCTGCATGAAAAGGTAGGACATGCAACTGCCTTTCCTTTCTGTCAAACCGCTTAAATATATTCTCGACCTTCCTACATGTCTCAATCTGCAAAATGAGAGGGTACAAACTTTCTACGTGAGACTGAGATTTCCAAAATGTTAAAGGAGGAGAAATAACCAGCAAGTGGGGACCATGGCACCTTATTGCAGAAGATGATAGTTTTGGGAACAGGGTTTTCTTCGACAATCTGAAGAAGGGCATTTTTCTTGTTCAGAAAAGCAGTCTCAGGAGTTTTCTCTGCATCATCATCTCCACTGCAGTCAACAAGAACCTGCACAGTACAACTCAACATTGGTCAAATCGAAGTCCATCATTTTAAGGATGATAAAAAAATAGACTATGTAGCAACCAAGTATACAATCTGCTATATTGTTGTTCCCGTTATATATCTCCCCTTTACTGATGTTAATACCAACCTCTTCAAGGGCATTGCTAACACGGTGCACTCTAGGTCCCATTACAACTTCACAATCAGGGAAAACTTCAACAAGTTTGTTGTATATCTCAAGTGGCAAGGTTGCTGTAACAAACAAATACTGTGCAGTAACGGGGGAAGAGTTTATCAGACTTTGCAGGGCTGCCTCAAACTCCTCGTCGCCAAAGAGTATATCCACCTCATCCACGATGGCACTGCAAGACACGTTACCAAGATTGTGCTCCATCAATATTCCATATTTTGTCAAATCTGCTCTTTATTCATAGTCTTTATTCATAAAGTAGGGATTTCTTGACAAAATTACAGTACCATCTCAAATTTGACAACCCCAGAATTTCTTCTTTCATTAGGTACATGAAACGCCCTGGTGTTGCAATCAAAACGTCAACACCTTGCTCTAAATTTTCTAGCTGGGTTCGTTGTTTGAAACCACCTGTCACTACCATGGACCGGAACGGGACCCCCGACTTCGATATTAACTTACAGGTGGCAAGAACCTGCCAAAAAAATTGTCTAACATCAAACACTTTTTCTTCTGATAAGACATGCAGATACAAAATATACAATGAATGAAGCTAGGAATATCATTCATAAATAAAGAAATTAACCTGGGAAGCCAACTCTGCGGTTGGTACCAGAACAATAACACGTGGACAACCAGGAGACGATTTGCTCTGTCCTTGAAGTTCCTCTTCTCTGATACGCTGAATAACCGGGACAAGATATGCAAGTGTCTTGCCTGACCCACTTTGGTCAGCTATGATACAACTCTTTCCATCAATAACTGGCGCAAAAGCCAGAGCCTGCATCATAATAAATAAAAGTGGTAAAACGATAACAGTCAGAAGAACTGTATACATACACTGATACACATGCATAGAGATGATCTATCGAGAGGGAAAATAATGTCTGAACCTGAATATGTGCTGGGCGATCAAAACTATGTTCCTTCAAGGCCTTCATCATATTCTCACTACATCCAATTTCTGCAAAAGATTTCCGGCTAAAAAAGCCGTTCTCTCTTGAAGCTATGTGTTTATTCCCTCTATCTCTCCAATCATCCATATCTCTTGCATATACAACAGAACGCCTATCACCCCAACCCCTGGAGTTTCCAGCAGAGCCTTTTGAATATGAAATATGTGACCCTGCTCTCTCATTATCAGCAAACTTTCGAGAATTTGAAACCTCCCTACTAGCTCTATCGTATCCTTCAAATGTATCTGACTCTTTTGCAACAAAACGTCTATCTTCTCTACCCCTGGAGTTAACAGCATCGCCTTTTGAATATGAACTCCGCGGTCCTACTCTCTCACTATCAGTAAACTTTCGAGAATTCAAAACCTCCCTAGTAACTTTATCGTGTCCTTCAAATGTATCCAAATCATTATCTACCAAATGCCTATTGCCCTTTCCCCTTGAATTGGAAACATAACCTTCTGAATATGAACTCCGAGACCTTACTCTATCATCATCAACAAACTTCCTAGGAGTTGAAACCTCATCAACATCTTCATCATCTCCTTCCCATCTATCTAAATCTCTAGTTTCCCGCACTTTACTAACTCTTTTCACTTCCTTACCGTCTACAGATTTTCCTGATCTAGGAATAGCCTTCATAGCCAACTTCTTCCTCATCAAATCCAAAATTGATGATGAACCATACCCTTCCTCCTCAATATCATCCTCATCAGAGCCATCATCCTCATCCTCTTCCTTATTATAACTCACATGCTGCTTCTTCTCCGTTACCTTCCCAACAAGAGCTTTCACCGTCTGAGCCTTTAACCTCCCAAAACTTGAATTTACTCCTCTTGAACGCGTACCATTTCTTCTCGAAGATTCTGCAATACACCTCAAAAAACACATAATAAAAAACAATTCCCAATACTAACATTCCAAAAACCCCAAATCAAATGAAGAGCTACTAAATACCAGACGGACTCGAAGATGGAGGAGACAACTCAGTCTCCTGATCCTTTCCTTTGATAATAACGAATCCCTCATCAATAGAATCGTTATCAACTTCATACGAACCTCGAGTTTCCAACGACCGAGGAACAAAATTTCCTCTCAGCACCACTCCTCCTCCGCCGTAACGAAGACTCGCCGGAAAAGTAACAGACGGTGGAGCTCTCGCCAACATTCAGAGTAATAGAGATAAGAATTTTTTTGGTCGGCGTAATACAGATAAGAAGAGAGGAGCAAAACATGGGAGTGATAATAAACTTTGGGTCTTTATTTTATTTTATTTTAAAAAAAAACAAAAAATAATTTAGAATTTATCACAAGAAATAAAAAAATTAAATAAAATATATAATCGTCTTTAAAGATTGTAGTCAAAAATTTCCTTTTCCTAATGGAAAACTAGTTTTCTAGTTAACTATAAATGCCAAAGTTCTCGTATTAAACAAACATTACTACTCTTCTTTCTTTTTCTCCAAAATCTCATAAACCCTTCGTTTTCTCTTCCTTCTTAAAAAAATTGTTGTTAACGATGGCTCAGCAAAACCAGAACAACGATGATCTTAAACAAAGAAAGATATTCGTAGGAAATTTAGCATGGAGAACGACGACTAATGATTTACGAATGTATTGTGAAAAAAAATTTGGAGCAGTTGTTGATGCTAATGTTGTTACTTATCACACAGGAGTTACGACGAAATCAAAAGGCTATGGCTTTGTAAATTTTCTTCTTTGTTTCATAATTCATACATACAATAGTTTTGTGAATTGTGAATTTTTCCAAGATGATACGTTTGTTCGACTAGCTTATTGAGGATTGTTTGTAGATCTATTCTTCTGAGAAAAGGTTTAGTTAAAGATTGCTCTGTTTTATACAACTGGACTTTATTGTTAGGGATTTTAGTAAACGATTTTGTTGGTTTGGTGTTTGAATTTTTAGTGATCACGGTTTATATTCTACCAATTCATCTGATACGTTTTATATCCAAAAGAGAAAAAACATTGTTTTTGTAATTGGAATTTATAATTTTATGATTCAACAAAAAAAGATTTGAGAATTTGTAATTGTTCTATTTTTGAGTTATATAATTGAATTAATTTCTCTACCTTTTTTTCATCTAATTTCTATACCTTTAAATTCTTTGTTTTTGTTATGAAATTTGACAATTCCAGGTTGTGTTTAGAGATACGGAAGCCGCTAGTAGAGCTTGCCAAAAACCGCATCCGGTTATTGATGGAAGACAGACTAATATCAATCTGTCTTACATTAACCAAAACGGTTTAATCTCTTAACTAGAAGTTTTCTTTTGTGTGTTTTTAGTTTTTATTTTACTTTTTCCATAATAAATTGTTTATAATTTTGCATCTGTAGCTTCATCATCGAATCAAGCCGGGCCATCGCATCAATTTCAAAATGGTTTGATCCCTAAACTAAATTATTAATTTTTTTATGTCATGACAAGTATTTTCATATATTTGCTTGATTGTTTACCTAACAAAATATGTACAATCTTAGGAATCGTAGGCTCTGTACATCAGGCAGGAGTATCGCATCAGTACCAACGTGGTATAATATTATCAAATTTTCTTAAACAATTTAATTATTAATACTAATAATTTTTTTAAAAAATTTCAGGTTCATTAAATCCGTATGTGGGATATCAGCAATTCATAGCTCCATATCCAAGCACCTGGTAAATTCTATATAAGTTTTTGTAAAACTAAAGTCACTTATTTATTTGACCATGTATATGATGAATTTGTTTTGTAACGTCTAGGGATCCGAATACGGGACGTCATAATTACATGTATGTCCACCCATTTCTTCATTACCAACCTCAGCATCTTCCCACGGTTAGTTCATATATACTTATGGTCGTGTTTGGATTTAATGTTTTTAGTTGACCTTAATCAGTAGTTTTGGACTTTTAATTTATTTGATTACTGTGGTTTTTTGCTGCAGATGTTTCACTATCCAACATATGGGACGCAGCCAAGCTTTCCACATGCACCTCAAAACATCACTGAGACTAATCAACAAGTGGTTGATGCTGATGATGTTGTGCATATCGAAGAAGTGGTTGATGCTGCTGATGTTGACGACGACAACAACGAAGAAGTTGCTGCAGATGTTGACAACGAGGAAGAGGCTGTTACAGAACCACGAGACAGTGATGTTGATCAAGAAAACTCAGAAGATCAACAAGTGGTTGACATCAAGCCTAATGCAGAGGATCAACAAGCAAGCGAGAACGTTAGTGGAGAAGACATCAAGGAATATATAGATAAAATGAATCAGCTCAGAATCGAAATAAAGGAGTCGACTGACATTTGAATTACTTTGAAACTTTCTTTCATTAATTGTACTACACTCTGTTCATTAACTTTTTATTCAGTTAACCCCAATATTTACAAAAATCATAGCAGTCTCATGCGCGGTAATGTACTTTGAGATTCGGTTCCTTGCTCCTTTATCTGAACTAGGACCACTTTAGGTATTTATTTAAGTCCGAAGACCATACTTTTGAAGAGGAATCGAATGTATGATCCGTTTTAGGTGGAATTAGCAAACTCTAACTACATACCATATAATATTGTTTAAAACTAAAATCATATGATTCTTTGCATGATATTGAGAATTGGTACATTTAATGGCNCACCCCCCCCCCCCCCCCCCCCCAAATTAATATCATGCTTGCGCTTGGTACTTTGGTTACTCTCGGAGCTAGTACTCGAGCTATATCTAATTTCTCAACCATCTTTTTTTATATAAAAGGTAATTATACAAAGCTACAAAATGTTAAGACCATACAATTTGAAGACTTTTATTGGCTAGGGTCGTGTGATTAAGCGTATACGACCATAGATAGAAGAAGTTTTGGCTAAGGTCGTGTGATTAAGCGTATATATGAAGTACAAACTCTGCTTAGATGAATTTAATACATAAACAAATAAAAAGGTAAAGTAAAAGACGTAAAGCATGTTCCAGAATGTCAGAAAAACCAAAGGCGATGGGAAGCTTCAGAGAAGGTAAAGAATTTAGAAAGGTAGCAAAGAGAGCCCTAAGCCTAAATATATATAGAATGTTGATACTTAACAAAGCAGTGCTTTAAAGCTCTCTTAAAGTTTGGGACACAAATTACAAAAGAAGAGGCACATGCACTAGAAGAGAAACAAATATCTTCTTTCTCTTCTTCTTCTTGATTTATTGCTTTTTTATCGATTCGTGCCTACAAAAGCTTCTTCTTTCTAATATGTGATTCGTTTTTCTTTTCCAAAAGTTCGTATAAATAAATTGAGTTGTGGTTTCCATTATTTGGTGCATATCGTTTTACAATAAGAACAGCCTGATTTTTTTGGCTAACTTATATTTATAGACCTACCTCGACTTTTCTTTTGTTTTGTTGGTTTTAAGTTAATACTGTATACCCTCAACTTTGTAAAGTGAAGTCATAAATTATCCAAAATTATATAGTAATAAATAATTAAGATATCTAGGCAGTCTTTTTGAATACACAAAAACCCAAAGATTGAATGATCGTCATCAATTATATCTCTGTATTTTATGCAAGTCCCATGTAAATTTATTTACGTACTAAACTGTTACAAGGGATAAAGCTTATTGCATATGGGTCCATACAATGAATTTGGACGTAGAACTCTACTCACTTGGCACGGTACGCTTATATACTAAGACAGCTTCGTTTTACCGGGTTATATATGATCTAGACTGCACGGTAAATCACTTTGATTTAAAACTTTAGATGGTTATTTAGGTGTGTTGAATGATCTCGAATTATGTTAGTTACTGATTATTTGTTTATAATCCAAAAGAATGTTATAATATATATGACATCCCTCACAAAAATACAAGAAAAGCTATACGGGAAAGAATTCAACAAACTAATTGTGTTATTTTATTTTTTCCCCATTAATTTAATCATCCCAAAAAATATCATTTATGTTGTCGACATCAATTGTGTATATATAGAGAAATACACATATATAATAAACAACCAATGATTATTAATTATATTTATTGATATCATGTAGAAAAACACAAGCTAGAGATCACAACAAGAACAAAAAAAAAAAAAACGAAAAATAAAACAAATTTTCTTAGTTTCTTCCAAACTACTGGCGTTCAAAGAAGCTGAAGGATGAAGTGTAAGAAAGGTGATATGATGTTGCAATCAGTCACGAATCTCGTGGAACCTTTTTATGAAATCAGTGGATTTCCGGTTAATAGCTGGTTCGACGACGTACCAATTATAGAAGTTGGCTTCATTATCTTCACCATACATCTCGTCATCTGTTCCTCCATGGTTTGATCTCTGTCTTCTCCTCCACCATGCCTTGAAGCTACCGAAGAAGCTAAACAAGAAACGCCAAGAACCTCCCATTTTAAAATTAACTATCCTTTACCAAGAGATGAGTTTTTGCGTGTATATATCTTTTAATTAAAGATACGTATAAGCTAGCATGTGAGTTTCTGATGGTTTAGGGTTCGTAACACAAGCTTCCTTTATATAATAAGGCTGAGTATTGGAATCTTAGAGGAACCATGCACGAAACACCCCACCAACCAAAAGATATCACTTTTCACTTTAAGATGTATGCAAAAAAAAAAAAAATTATTCACAAAATGGAGGGATTAATTAACACATAAGCATTGTTTACAGATTAATTTCCTAATTTATAACAAAGTTTCTATAACAAACTTTCAGTTTAAAGATTTTGTGGCAGGTTTACTGCTAAGGAAAACCTATCAAATATAAGCATTTATATATATTTCATTGTTGTTCAATGTTGATACTCAATACTATGAACATTGTGTTATTTTGTATAATCTAATATAAAAAATTAAACTTGTTAATTCTATGTCTTTGTAAAAGGAAGTGTTTGCAAACACAATTGTATTTCAAAAATAACAAAAAAATACAAAAAAGGAAGTGTTTATATACATTTAAGAGATCAATTGACCATCTTGTTTGATATCAATTAATTTTAAATAAAACTGAACTTACCTAGTTAATAATCTTGTATATAATATATATATTTTTTTTTTGCTTTCTTAGAGTAAGAAAATTAGTGTTTTTTGTTTTTTTCCTAATGTCGAAAGATGAATTACAGCATTTTTTTTTTCAATACATTTTTTTTTTTTTTTTTCAATACATAAAAAATTTCATTTAAGCTTTATCAAGGCCGGTATGGTTCGGTTCAGATTTTTGTGTGGTTATAGTTTCGGAGTGGTTGATCCCCCTTAAACAAATCCAGAGTCAGAACAAAAACATCAAGCATTTTTATCATGAAAACGAAAAACGTCAAGGTGTTTGTCGAACAAATCAGCAAAACCAGAGTAACTAATGTTTGGTCATCTCGAGGTCAGCTAGTGGTTGAAATCAATCGTCGGCGGAGACACGACACGACGACGGCGATGAACAGACTGAGATGGGTCGGAGAAGGCGACATTTGGGACCTCGATATGTCAACTCCGGTGACACTCGAAGCCACGGCACGAGCTGTCTCGGACGACCCTGTTCCTCTAGGTCTCTCTAGAGGAACTCGTCTCTCTCGCCCTAAACAAGTCGAGTTCTTCCACCGCTTCATGGCCACACCTCTCATCCCTTCCTTCTCTTCTCTCCGTCACACCTCCGGAGATGGAGACGGTGATGGTGGTGGATTCTCTCTTCAGAGAGTCCTCACTCTCCCTTTCTCCAACAACTGGTACTTCACCAAATTTCAAAATTCTCCTGATTTTTTTGATGAATGCTTGTTAATTTTGGTTTCTGTGAATCTTTAGGTTTGTTTCTCTTCTGGGTCAGTTCGATGTTCAGAGATTTGTGTCGAAAATTAAAAAAGATCAAGTTTTTGTTCGAGGGTCTTCGTCTTCTCGTTTAGATACAATCACTAAGCATCTGAAGGATAAGTCTTTGTACGCATTGGGTTTTTGCTCTGAGTTGGTGTTAACACCAGAGGATACGTTGCTTCTTAGCTATGATACTTACAAATGTGATGTTGAGAAGAGTCCTAGAGCTAAAGCTGTCTACAGCCATAAGGTGGTTCCTTTGTTTACACTCTTTTTCCCTGTTGTCTTTTTTTCATTTTCACAATGTGATTGGAATTTTGATTAGTTACTTAGTGATGCTATTGTTTTCAGTTTCCTTTTCACAATCTGACAGCAGAGGCTGTGTGGCCTGGACTGTTTGTGGATAAACGTGGTGAATATTGGGATGTGCCATTGTCAATGGCCATTGATCTAGCTTCTCTTCCTGTTGAGTCTGGTCCAAGTTACCATTTATGTTTACACCATAACAGCGGATCACCCAAGAAGTTGAATTCTGAGACTGAGGGTGTGCCTCCAGCGTCTCTGCTTCCGGGCTTGTCTCTAAAATCCGCAGTCTCTTATAGGACGAATGTGGATCTTTGGAGGGGTACCACTCCAAAGATCGAAAATCGCAAGCCCTTTGACATCTTCCTCAGTAGTCCTCATGTCGCAGTATCTGGGATTATTGGTATGATGAGTATCTTTGACTCAATTCTAATGTATTTGCATTGTCAAGACCGCAAGTTCTATATTATTTTATTATGTAGGATGCAAATCTGATCATCTGAATTCCACAACTCCAAAATTAGTTATGGAAATGGTGAATTTTTGGGATCATTTATATCTTGGCTTGCAGCTATTGAGTAGCTAGTTAATTTGTTTTCCGCGTATTGAAATTTTTTGTATTAGTGAGTCATCTGCTTAGGAAGCTCTGGTCTTTTATTATCTTTCTGATGTTAGTGATAACTGTCCTTGATTCCACAGGTAGTGTTATGACGGCAGCATATGGTGAAAATTCAATCAGATCAAAACTTGAGAAGGATTCTGAAGGTGTTGGAGGTTTCTCTCTTCACCTACCATCTATAAATTCTGGTTTCATGGCTGACGCCTTAGGACGCGCATCACTCACAGCTCAATATGGAAGCTTCCAGAAGCTCTTCTTTGATCTCACCCGTTTCCATGCTAGATTAGACTTTCCTCATGGTCTGAGGTTTCTCACCGGTGCCACTAGCGTCGCACAAGAACTTTTGAATTCTCGGCAGCCTAGTTTAGAAGCATTTCAGAAAATCTGCCCTGAAGTATCAGTTTCTCTGCAGCAACAGGTAAAAGATTAATGACCATTCTCCTCTGAATCATGCGTTTCAGCTACTTGTTTCATATTTCTTTTATGAATTTTGTTGCAGCTTGTTGGACCATTTAGTTTAAGAGCTGAATCTGGAATTCAGATTGATTTGAAGAACGGAGCTAACCCGGTGACTATAAATAACACAGTATTTGCTGTCGAATATGCTCTTCAAGTGCTCGTTTCTGCCAAGGCTGTTGCGTGGTACTCCCCAAAACAGAAAGAATTCATGATTGAGCTTCGTTTCTTTGAGACTTAGAGTTGGGATTTTCCACTCAAAATTTCAAGCTCGATCTTGTGAAGATTGTAGTCTTTTAGAGACGTAAATAGTTTTTCAGTTTCTATGTCAAACAGAAGATAATTTCAATAGAAAGGAAGTTTGCATTTTGTTATAGTGTGATGTCTACCAAAACTAGTTACAGGACAACCTAATGGAAGTTGTAGATGATCTTCGTTATACATAACAGACACAAGACAAAGACCATGTGGCGGCGCAGGCAATGTATACTTTGCAAGCTCCCTCCTGTCTTTGGTTTCCAGAATCATCGGAACAATATCTGAATCTAATGCTTCTTTTCCAATCTGAATTAGTAAAGCTACCTGCAAATGTAAAATGACTCAGCAGACTAATAAATATTACTTTGTTGAAGTAATGTTCGATAACAGAGACTATAGACTACCATGTTTCTGACTTGTCTGTACATAAAACCTGAACCTTCAACTTCAAGTTGTATAACAGATCCCTACACACCAGAACACAAACAAGGTCAAAATCTGACCCTTATCCTAACTTTTTCCAAAATATTGAGAGTTCTCACCATTTGAATGACATCAAAGCGAGATATAGTTTTCAAAGGATCAGGCACTCCATCTTCTCGTGTAGCGTTAGCAAACGCAGAGAAATCATGTTTCCCGACAAAAAGTTTTGCAGCTTCCTGCATTCTATCAGCATTCAGTTTATAAGCGCAGTGGTAAGCCCAATGACGCTGGAATGGGTCCATGAAAGTGTCGTTGTATATCTGGTAGCGGTAAACCTTGCTGCGACAAGAAAACCGAGCATGGAATTCAGGAACCGCTGCACTCATCTCTCTGACACGGATATCTGGAGGAAGAAGGCCATTTAAAGCAGCGTGAATGCTATCCAAACTAGTATAATTGAAAGGAGTCACAAAATGAGCCACCTACAAAAAAATACTGATGATTCATGAAATTCCTTGAAAACTGAGGAAAGAGAGATTTGGGAGTTTTAATCGAACCTGACCCCAAGCATGAACTCCTGCATCAGTCCTACCTGCTCCAACTACAAGCAGCTCTTTCCTACTGAGCTTAGTTATCTGAATTAAGGCTTTCTCTAACATTGATTGGATTGTTGGCGGTGACTCCTGATACTGCCAACCTAAAAGCACGACCTGGTTCAGTTCGAGATAGGAAACAAGATTGATAGATGCAGCCATAGTAGGAGCAAACCAAAGTAAAATTTCCAAAGCTATGACACATTATGTTGGAGGAATCTAGCGTTACACTTGAACCACACAACAAAGATCATTAATAGCTATGAAAAACATTCTCAGATATATTACTCCAGATTTCAGTGACTAAGTGGGAAAAACGAATCCTTTTCTTCTCTTACACAGATACAAGCGAAATTTCAAAAAAAAAAACAAAAGTTACAAACTTTCTCCTCACCAGAATACCATGGGGTCTGTGAGTAACCATAGATGCAATTCACCTTTCAAAGGGCCACATTCTCACGAGTAGAACTATTCTAAACACATATCAGCAGAATACACAGAATGTTAAGTTCAGTTGTGCAGGACGAACCTGCAAATTTGGTGCCATCATAAGCTATCACAAGCCTCCATTTATAATCACCAGGATCACTAACTTTTACCATACTGTTCAAATAAGTCATCTGCAAAGAAACACAAACCCAGAGCAAGTCACCAAAACTCTCTAAGCATTTCCAAATTCCAATAGGTAACAGAAAGAGAAGAAAGCGATTGTTTTGGTGGCTCTTACAGAGCTATTGTGAGGAGACGAGAGAGACCCATTAGTAAAGAGTGAAGGAGGAAGCGCTGGTGTAATGCAACCCATCTTCTTCTTGTCCTCTGTAATCTGAAGATTAGAGAAAGGACTGCAAAACGGTGCGTATGATACGTAGAATTTTGGGAATTTTTTACAAACCGAACCGAAAAGATTGTTTGAATCATTAGACAACCGGTTTATCGGATAAATTCTGTTTGACCGCAATTAATTTGGCATTATTGCCTAAATTATCATACAGAATCGAAGATACGACTGCCAAAAAAAGTAATTACTTAAAGTCATTAATCTCAAACGCTGCGTTTTGACATCTGTTGATCTCTTAGGGCCGCACGTGAACGTCTCAAACTCTTACCGTCTCCTGTCTCTCTGGTTCGCAGAAGCAATTTCAAAACTTTTCTGAATTCTTCATCCTTGTGCTTCACTCTGGCGTAATCATACGGTAACGTAATCTCTCATCTCAGATTTTGCCTGATTCAATTCGTTGATAGGGTTTTTTCCTTCTTTTGTTGTCTATTTTCGCGATTTGTTCTATACAAAATCCTGATCTATTGCTTCCTTGTTTCGGGAATTAGGGTTCGTGATTTTGAGAAGAGCCCTTGTGTACATTGAGGATTTTGTAGGTTTTGATTGGGTCATGGCCACCACCAACAAAGTGATAGCTATATGTCAGTCAGGAGGAGAGTTTGTGACTATCAAAGATGGAACTTTATCTTATTCTGGCGGTGATGCTACTGCCATAGACATCGATCACAATACTTCAATGAGTGATTTCAAGTCTGAATTGGCTGAGAATTTCGGGATTGCGTTGGAGACGATGACTCTCAAGTATTTTCTTCCAGGAAACAAGAAGACCCTTATTACCATTTCTAAGGACAAGGACTTCCAACGCATGGTTAAGTTTTCGGCTGATGCAGGGACTGTTGACATCTTTGTGATTCCTGAGGAAGGTGGTGCCAAAAATATGTCCATTATGCCAGCTAGTAGGTACATGTTTCCTTTGCTTTGAATATAGAACAAGTTATCCATTAGTGTAGAAGATTTGTTGCTTCACTGACTTAGAATTGTATGGTTATGTTTGAGTTCTTTGCAGCTATGCGGTATGTTGATTAGTCACTAATGTGATATGTCTTGTGTGAATTAGGCGAAAGAAAGTAACTTATATGTGGGGTACTTTTACAGGTCAAGTAGGACAACGGCATCAGAAGGGGTGGTACCTTTAATTGCTGCTGAAGGAGATGTGGTTGATGAGGATATGACAAATGATTTTCAGATCGAAGAAATGACTATGGCTGATGATAGCCCTTTGCCGTGCAATTTTGTTTTGGTTGATCAGAAACATCATACTACAGCAATACAGCAGTGGGAAAACGTTATCACGGGTGTTGATCAACGGTTTAGTAGCTTCATTGAATTCCGGGATGCATTGCACAAGTATTCGGTCGCCCATGGGTTTGCTTACAAATACAAGAAAAATGACAGCCATCGCGTTTCTGTCAAATGCAAAGCTCAAGGTTGTCCATGGCGTATCACTGCATCGAGGCTATCAACGACTCAGTTGATCTGTATCAAGAAAATGAACCCGAGACACACGTGTGAGAGAGCAGTCATCAAACCTGGTTACCGTGCAACTAGAGGATGGGTAAGAACCATCTTGAAAGAGAAGTTGAAGGCCTTCCCAGACTACAAGCCCAAGGATATTGCTGAGGACATTAAAAAAGAGTATGGTATTCAATTGAATTACTCACAGGCATGGAGGGCAAAAGAGATTGCCAGAGAGCAGCTCCAAGGCTCTTATAAAGAGGCGTATAGTCAACTTCCTTTAATCTGTGAGAAGATCAAGGAGACAAATCCTGGAAGTATTGCCACCTTCATGACAAAAGAAGATTCGAGCTTCCATCGTCTTTTCATATCGTTCTATGCTTCAATATCTGGGTTTAAACAAGGTTCCCGCCCTCTCCTTTTCCTTGACAATGCTGTCTTAAACTCAAAATACCAAGGGGTTATGCTCATTGCAACAGCTTCTGACGCCGAAGATGGCATATTTCCAGTAGCTTTTGCTATTGTGGATTCAGAGACAGAGGAGAACTGGCTTTGGTTTTTGGAACAACTCAAATCTGCATTGTCTGAGTCACGAACAATCACATTTGTTGCAGATTTTCAGAATGGTCTGAAGAATGCAATAGCTCAGGTCTTTGGAGAAGAAGCACATCACGCGTACTGTCTACGCCAGCTCGCTGAAAAACTAAATAGTGACTTGAAGGGGCAGTTTTCTCATGAAGCAAGACGGTATATGCTCAATGATTTCTACTCTGTGGCATATGCAACAACACCATCAGGTTATTACAGTGCCTTGGAGAGTATAAAAAGTATATCTCCTGATGCTTACACCTGGGTTATAGAAAGTGAACCGCACCACTGGGCAAATGCGTTGTTCCAAGGACATAGATATAACCAGATGTACTCAACCTTTGGGCTAGACTTCTACAGCTGGGTGTCTGAAGCACATGAGTTTCCCATAACCCAAATGATTGACGAATTCCGAGCAAAGATGATGCAATCTATTTATACCCGTCAGGTTGAATCCCGGGAATGGGTCACAGCTCTAACACCGTCTAATGAAGAGAAGTTACAGAAAGAAATAGGACTTGCACAGTCACTTCATGTTTCATCGCTAGAAGGTAGCTTATTCCAGGTTAATAATAGTGGAGATTCTACCATCAACATAGTTGATATCAATCAGGGTGATTGCGACTGCAGAATCTGGCAGCTAACCGGGATACCTTGTAGCCACGCAGTTGCTGTGATTGGATGTCTAGAGAAAAGCCCTTACGACTACTGCTCCATCTACTTGACGGTCAAGAGTCACAGGTTAATGTATGCAGAGTCGATTCAACCTGTCCCGAATATGGATAGGATGATGCTGGACGAGCCACCCGAGGGGTTGGTTGCTGTGACTCCTCCTCCCACAAGGAGGACACCAGGAAGACCAAAGATGAAGCGAATGGAGCCGTTGGATATGATAAAACGTCAGCTACAATGTAGCAAGTGCAAGGGATTAGGACATAACAAGAAAACTTGCAAAGCTATTTAGTTTATAACAACAGCAAGTTAGTATAAGTTAGACGATTTTGGCTCTTCTCTTGTGTGTTGAATTTGGAAATAGGCAGTGAGTGAGAGTGAATGAAGGTTGGTGGAGAATAAAGATCTCGTTTGTTTCCCGATCAAAGCGAGCTTCTGTTTTCTTCTTCCCCTGAACTTGTTTGAACCATGTGCACTCAAATGACAGTTGATTTCTTCTACTTTGGTTTGGCATCTGTTGAGAACCCAATTAACAAAAAGAACATGGTTCAAGAATTGTACCAACAAATTGGTCTAAATTGCAAATATCTATTCTTAGATTTTGTTTCTTATTGAGGACTAAAGCAAACTTTGATCATCTTATTAAATTACGGAAAGAACCAACGTTTCGTTTCATTACTCTCCTTGGCGGCTCTTTGTCTCCGAGCTCAGAACCTCTCAGTAGAAAAACCCTAAAATTCTCAGCTTTCTTCACACTGATTCTGTTTGTTCAGTGATGGAGGCCTCTTCGTTGAAGAAGCTTGAGCAGTTAGATTTCTCTCTAGACTCAGTCACTGATCTCTCGTCACCTTCCGTTTCTTCTGCGTCCTCTCCTGCAGTAGCTACGTTTGCTTGCGTTGATGGAGTGACGGAGCTCCGATTTCTTCAATCGGATTCGACCCATTCTTTCAATTTCGATCTTGCTTCGGCTCAGGTGAAAAGTTTTAATCTTTTGTTTGCTTTATGAAGATGAATCTTAGAAGCACAAGACTCTGTTTTTTCTTGTTAATTTTGTCCCACATTGTTACCGGATTCTCGTTTGAGATTAAAGATTTGCGATTTGATATGTTAAACACTCTTAAAGATTGAATTTTGCTGAAGCTTGGGTCATGTTACGTTTGAGAGTTCGTGCATTGATCTTGTACTTTTGTTTATCTTTACAGTTGTTCAAGTTGGGGCCGGTCCAGTTTATCTGTGTATCGGATACTTCAGGTTCCTCTGAGGAGGTACGTTTAAGTTATTACTTTTCTTTCAATTTTCTGTTCTTAAAATGAATATGTTTCCTTTGATCTTTGATCACTTAGTTATCAATAATGTGTTACAAGGTCTTTGATTTTTTCTATTCTTGATGAGATGGTTTTTTGTTTGAAACAGAGATCATTCTCCAAAGGAGTCAATATAACATTCAAAGATGAGAAGGATAGCAAGAACTTTTGTGCTTCATTTGAGGAGTGGAGAAAGGATGCTGCTGTTCAAGGTGCGGTTTGACTCCTAAGAACCAATTTTCTTTCTGTGGCCAACTGTTTATCCGCTCTTCGCTATATCATTGCTCCTTTTGGTATCTGTGTATTGATGTTTGTGCATACTCGTGTATTGTCTTGGCCTTCTTCTTTTTAGGATCATCCGTGGAAAATGGAACTGATTCGACTAATAAAAGCAAGTTTGACGATAAGATAGAGGCCTCCTCGGCCAAAATGTATTTCCATTATTATGGGCAACTTCTACATCAGCAAAATATGCTACAGGATTATGTGAGGACAGGTAAAATGTCTAGCCCTTAAAGTGTTGGTTGCCTTGGAACTGTTCTAGTTTTCTTGATAATTTAGGATGCTAATCCATCAGAATCTTTTTTGTCATTTCGACAGCTCTTTCTTAACCTCATTCATGTCTTCAGGTACGTATTATGCTGCAGTCATGGAGAATCGTTCAGATTTTGCTGGTCGTATTGTGGTGGATGTGGGTGCTGGGAGTGGCATTCTGTCAATGTTTGCTGCCCAGGTATGCAAAATTTAGGCCTTGAGGTTACAGAACTAAGAAGTTTAGATTGATAAATTGGTAGAACTTTAATGTTTTAAAGCTAGAAAATGGATAAAGAGGACTTGTTTATTGAGAGGCCCTACTTTCTATTTTCTTCTTGCTATGTCATTTCAATACCAATCTGTCCTTTATTCCTTTCATAGCCTGGATCAACCTAGTAGAATTGGTGATCCGTAAAAGCAAAATACGGAATTGCCAAAGTAAACGTGAACCTATTCTCTTGTTATATCTTGGTGATGGCAATAGCTATCAGGTGTTTATGGTATTTGTGCATTTTTCCTTCCGTCCTCCTTCATACATATCTAATACCTTTTTCCCCCTAAAATTAGGCTGGCGCCAAGCATGTGTATGCTGTAGAAGCATCAGAAATGGCTGAATATGCACGTAAGCTGATTGCTGGAAACCCATTGTTTGCTGAGCGGATCACAGTGAGATTTCTGATTCAGTCTCATTAGTATATTTCACTGTGTTATATGCATATTCTAATGTTGTTGAAGCGGGCACAAGTGTAGGTCATCAAGGGAAAAGTTGAGGATATCGAGCTGCCTGAAAAAGCAGATGTTTTGATCTCTGAACCTATGGGTAGGTCTTTCAGAGGCTGACTTTAGGCATTGTCTCTTTCCGTAAAGATTTAATTCTCTAGACAAGCCAAACTTTGGTCGAAAATTTTTATGTAAAAAAATGTGATTGATAGTTCCGTAAGTCATTTGAATGACATGTCTTATATCTTAATCAGGCACCCTATTGGTCAACGAGAGAATGTTGGAATCGTATGTAATTGCTAGGGATCGTTTCATGTCTCCAAATGGCAAAATGTTTCCCACTGTTGGAAGGTAAAAGTCAATCTTTGAGAGGCTTTCCTTGTATATCTTATTATCTCCTGATTCTCATGTACTTTCATCACTGTAGGATTCATATGGCACCTTTCTCGGATGAATTTTTGTTTACTGAAATGGCAAATAAGGTACAGTATTGGTCTTTATAAAACATACAGAAAAATGTTTTAGTTTAATCCTTGGGTATGTGATCTTAAACATTCAATAATTACGCTTCCTCCGCCATGCAGGCTTTGTTTTGGCAACAACAAAACTATTATGGAGTTGATCTGACACCTCTATATGGATCAGCACACCAAGGTTATATGTCTCAGGTATATGTGTTTACAAACCAGCAAATAGTAATTTGCTACTGATTAATTTATTTGGTTATTCTCTTACTATCATAACCAATATTGATGAGTTACATCTGCGTATTTTACAGCCCGTGGTTGATGCATTTGATCCGAGGTTATTGGTGGCTCCTCCAATGTTTCATATGATAGACTTCACTCAGATGAAGGTATGGTTACACTACGGAGGACCTTTCCTTGGTGTACTCTATCGGGAAGGAATCCGTTCTTTCATGGTGTGGGTAAATAACCCTTAATCTCATTTTACCCCTGATTTCATATTGCCAGGAAGAACATTTTTATGAGATTGACATCCCATTGAAGTTTACTGCGTCCATGTGCACTCGTCTGCATGGACTTGCCTGCTGGTTTGACGTACTCTTTGATGGGAGGTATTTTTGCTTTCTTTCAAACCAATTCCATTTTCGTGTTTATCTTTGCAATTCAAGACTTATAACTCAAAATACTACTGTACTCTAATTTTTTCCAGCACGGTACAAAGATGGCTCACAACTGCTCCTGGTGCACCTACTACGCATTGGTACCAAATCAGATGTGTTCTGTCCCAACCCATTTATGTGATGGCTGGTCAAGAGGTCACTGGTAGACTTCATCTGATAGCCCACAGTGCTCAGAGTTACACCATAGATCTAACTCTATCAGGTTCAGTTTACTTTCCCATTTGTTTATGTCATCCGAAAGTGTTATCATCTAACTTTCAACGTTTTCTTTTTCTCTGGTGTGATAACAAAAACGATTGGGTTGTACAGCTAAAATGTGGGGTCCTGGTGCAAGTCAAGGTGGAATCCTGCAGTCATCGACATGCAAATTTGATCTGAAAGAACCTTACTATAGAATGTCTCAGCCACAAGCATACCCTGTTGCACAAGAACCACCATTACAACCACAACAACAGCTAAGTAGCCAGGTGAAATGCATTCAACACTAAAATAGTTATGATTGCTTTCTCGTTAAAAGTGTACCAATATGTAACATGCGTATACTATATAAGCAGGACATACAGGTACAGAGCGATGAATTAGAAGAAGAGTTACTGCAACAACCGGCACAGAACCCGAGTGCCCAGCTCTGAGACTTGAAATCTTCAAAACTCAGTCATAATGGAACTTGGGATTTATGTTTGTATCATCGAAAAGGGAAAAAATGATTTTGGTTCCTCGTGAGTTTGGGTACGGTTGTAAAATGGTAGCACGTTAGGATCTTACCATTCCCATTGCTTCCTCATGTAACAATTTCTGGATCTTTGTGTGTTTTATTTTTTATCATTCCACACCCAACAGTTCAAGTCTATCAATTAGCTAAGTTTTACCCATAATCTGTTTTTGGTCACAAGTTATTCTTGATATTTATTATTTTATCCACATGATTTAGAAAGAGTGAACGTATGAGGTTATTAAAAGCTTAATAGTAGTAAGTTACTCGAGTTCTGTGGGTTGATAAGATGATAGTTTTAGCTGCTCTTCAAGCTAGAAATTGTAGAAAAAGGATGGTGGCAAACGTAAAACATATTATGAAAGTAAAAGATGTGAGCCTAAGATGAATTTGAACGAGGAGCAAGGAAGTTTGACGGCTTTCAACCTCAGAGCATAGGATCATAGACGATCAAACTTATGCTTCCCTTCTGATCACAATGGTCTTCAACTTTCTTCTTCTTCTTCAAATGTATAAGGAGCTCGTTCTTCAAATGTATAAGGAGCTCGTTCTTGAGTCGGAGAAAATACAGCCTCTGATATATATATAGGCCAAGCAATAGTCTCCACTCAAATCCTGCAGAAAGTTGCAAAGATATGGCAAATTACACCAGTAATGTGCAACGCAGAAGATGTATTTTGGATGGGGAAGTTCTCATGGAGATTTTGGTGGTTCTCAAGAGCTCAATAAAAAATCCTTATTCCACCGATTTGAGCATTTTTCCGATGAGGATTTACAGATGTCAAGAAACATTGTCATCTCTGAGATTCTTGTGCATCAAAAACTTTCAGAATGATCACTTGACTGGTATCAGACATAACCCAGAACGCTTTTGGTTGTTCTGTACAAGAAAAGACTACCAATTACCAAGATCTTGCAGCGTGTCGTGCCTTTCCTGTTTCCCTCAAAACAGCTCCAACAATAGCTGCTTGCTCAAGACAATCATTCTTATGCAAAGTATCCAAAAGAACAACACAGGTTTTGGAATGAATCTGTAATCCTTTTCGGCGTGTTTCTTCAAAAAGGGAAAAAGCATCCATTGCCCTGTTTCCGCTACTTAGACCTTCGATCATAGCATTATAACAAGCAGAATCTGGAACGCCACCGTTTGCCTTAAACCGATCAAACAGTGAACCAGCCTCTGCAATATTACCAGCCTTTGCAAGTCCTGATATCATGGTGGTGTAAGAAATAGTGTTGGGTTTCATCCCCTGTTTCTGCATCTCTTGCCAAAAGACAAAAGCTTTATTGAATTTCCTGACCTTACAAAGACCATTTATTAGGATGCCGTACGTAACTTGGTTTGGTGCGCATTTCAATTCTTTCATCGACTGAAAACAGACAAGAGCTTCATTGATTTCCTCCGCTTTGACCAATGCATCAAGCAATGAGTTCCATGTATAAACATTAGGTGTTAATCCTTTCTGCATAAGCTCTTCCAAGATAAGGTACGCTTCATCTATTCTGCCAACTTTTCCAAACCCGTCCATAAGACTACTGTAAACTACCACATTTAGCTCTATTCTCTTTGATTTTGCTTCCTCAAAAAGCATATAAGCTTCATCAAGCCGATCTATCTTTGCAAGTCCGTCAATGACTGAACCATAAGTAACAACAGTTGGTTCAAAACCACTTGTCTTCATTTCCTCCAGCAGCTGATAAGCTTTGTTAACTTTTCCGCACTTGCAGAAACCGTCAATGACGATATTGTAAGCACGTGTGTCCAAGACACAGCCTTGCTCTTTCATGGAATAAAACAACTCATGAGTTTCATTCGCAAATCCTGCTTTTATCAATCCATGAATTAAAATCGAGTAACTTCGAGCATCTGGGACAAACCGACGAGCTTTTATTTCTTTAAACACTTCCCTTCCCTTTTCTGGTTCTCCAGCCTTAAACATACAATCCATGTATGTATTAAGAAACTGCAAATCAGGAGAACAATTCTGATTTATCATCTCCTTGTATATCTTGTGGCCATCTTCTTTTCTACCTTGGTTAAAGAAGCTCCTTATGAGGGACGTGTACACAAAAGCGTTGGGGTGACACTCAGAATCCAACATCTTCTCATAAATTTTATAAGCGTCATCAACTCTTCCTACTTTCCCTAAGCCATCTATGAGGGAGCAAAATGTAAACTCATCCGGGGTACAAACCTTATAATCCATCTCCTCAAATATGGCAAAAGCGGCATCAAGTTTTTGGGCTTTACAGAGTCGATCTACCATTATGTTTACAGTCCTAACATTAGGAAACAGACCAGCCTTTTGCATAGAATCACGTAGCTCAAATGCACAGTCAATTTTTCCAGCTCTACACAGCATGTCAATGAGAATATTATAGGTTGAAAGATTAGGAGCAGCGTCTTTTTTCATCTCCTCAAACAGTCTCAAAGCTTCATCTAGTTTTCCCAATTTCCTTAAAGATGTGAGAATGCAGTTATATGCAATCACACTCGGTATAGACCCCTTTGCCCTTTGTCTCTCAAGGAGACTGTATGCTTCTTCAAATTTTCCAGCCGAACCATAACCCATAATCATTGTATTGTACGCGTAAGTGCAAGGGACCCGTCTATACTGCTCCAAATGCTCAAACATCTCCACCGCTTCATCCAATCTGTTTGCCTTGCACAGAACTCCTATCATGCTAGTATGAGTGACTTCATCAGGCTTCAAACCATTTGCTTCCATCTCATGAAAAAATTTCCATGCCATATCAACTTTGCCAGCTTTACCAAAGCAATCTATACATACATTATAAAGAACAATGTCGGCATCAAGAGAGCTGCTCTTCATCTCATCAAGCAGAGATAAAGCAGCATCAACTCGACCCGCTCTGGCAAAGCCCCGAATCAATGTCGTAAACAGATGAACGGTTGTTTCATATCCTAACTCCTGCATCTGCTTAAAGAGAGTCAACATCATATCAGAGTTATTAACTGCTGAGAAAGCACCGATAAGATTTGAGTAAGCCGAAAACGCAGGTCTGAAGTTAAACTTCCTCATCATCTGCACCACATCAAAACCTTCCCTAAGCTTGTTTGCCTTAATACAGCTCAAAACCATCTCAATACAAGTATTAACAGAAGGACCAAATCCTGCAACACTCATTTCTCCAAGAATGTGTTCCAAAGCATCGAAATTTCTACAACGAGCCATCACAGAAAGCAAGGAGTTGTATGACTCAGGACAATGCGGCAGCTCGGTTCTTCTCTCAAACCACCGGAAATATTCAATGGCTCGATTAACATCATTTAGCCTCCGTAACACTCCAATGACTAATTCTGGTTGGGAATCCATGTTTAAAGCTGATAAAGCACTCTCAGATGAAGGTCCCCATGGACCACTCTCCAAGACATTGCAAATTTCATTAACAACCTGTCTATTACCCTCAATCGTGTTCGGCTTCTCACCATTTTCGCCATTATCAGATAAAGATGATAGATGCTTAGTACAAAGAGCAAAAACACGAGAAGGCTTTGTATAGGCGTAAACTTTAGTTCCTGCAATGTAGAAGTGATAGATAAACATAACGCAAATCAGGAACATACTCTTCTATGCACATAGCTTAAAAAAAATTGAACTGAACACAGAAACTTAAGAAAGTACACTTTCTTGCAAATCCCACCAGAACTGTAACTAAGCCACCTAGCTCAAAATTTAACAGATGTATAACCATTTCATTAAAAAAAAAAAAGAAAAAAATTGAAATGATTACAGGAACTGAAATGCGCATAAACAGATTACCTGGTCTTAATAGCATCCGCATCTTATTGATATCCTGTTGCAAGTATCCGATCAATCTCAAGCTCAATAAGATCGGCTGTAACTAAATTCAACAAATCAAAGTTTGATTTTTTAATGGAAATTCTGAAGTGAAAGGGTTTAACGAAAAGAAGAACATAGGTTTAGCCGAATGGAAACAAGACCCAGAACAAACCTCTCTTTCACTTAGAGGGTTTCGAGAGAAGTCAACACATTTGACTTAATAGGACCCACCGAACATCCCGGTCGGATCAATTCGTTTCGTTTCGGGTCGGATCGAGTCGTCATCGATGGAATTGGAAACGCCATTAGGTTATTATGAAGATTCAAAATTGCTTGCTCCCAAGTATCCACGAAAGTCAATCTAGGGCTTTGAATCAGAAATTAGGGATTTTGAATTTCTAGGTTTATGGTCCAATGGGTTGCGGTTTAAACCGAAGTGAAAATTCCAGAATCTCACAGGACTCAAGAGCCATGGCTCCAGGAAATTACCGTTACCCAGAAGTGAGAACTCCGTTGCGGAGACAAAAGCTTCATGCTCCTTCGAGAGTATGCAGAATCGGTCTCTCTGCTTGGACAAGACAGATACGGAGGGATTTTAGCTCACGACAAGTCTCTGGTAATGCCAATCTCCCCAGGAACTATAACATCAATGTCTTTGATTTGCCTTTGCCTTGCAAGACCGATAGAGATGTGATTGATGTTGACGATAACGATGAGTTTGAAGTTGTGGAAGTGATTTCTGATGATACGAGTATGGACGAGGTTGAGGTTGTTGGAAATATGGCTATGGAGGTGGAAGAGAAAGAGGACGAGAGAAAGGAAGTGGCTTTTGATGGGGACTTGATGGTGGAAGATAATGATTTGCAAGCTAATGGGAATAGTTCAGGAGCTATGAATCAACCCGTGACCGATGTTTCGAGTTTTGAAGCATACAGAAAGCTTCTCGGGAGCGCTGAGAATCGGACTTCTAAACTGAAAGACCGAGGCTTTGGTTATGTGCTCAAAGAAAGGTTTCGTGCTTTTGTGCGAAGTTTGCGTTCTTTATTCAAACCAGACGAAGAACCAGTAGAGGTTTGGCTATTTTACCTTTGATCTTTGTAGTTGTGGATAAAGTTTTTAAGCGTTTATTTGTGAAATCGGGGTGTCTCATTGCTCTTTAATTTAGTTTCAGGATGTGCCACGTGAACCGTTTCTACCTGTTACCAGAGAGGAGGAAACAGTAGTCAAGCGTGCATTCTCACCTAATATTCAGTATGATTGTAATCCTTAATCTCCTGTTTACTTGCTCTGAGAATTCTTATGTGTTCTTGTTATGTAATGCTAATGAACTTCTTTCGCTGCAGGAACAATTTGGTTACACATGGGAATTCAAATATTGACATTAGAGGGGAAGACTTGAGGTGCCTTAGACCAGGTGAATGGTTGAACGATGAGGTTAGTAACCGAATCTAAATCTCACTTGATTTCGTTCTGAGCTGGAATATAGTTGGACGTCGCTGAGTAGTAATGACTTGGACTTTGTTCTATGTAGGTCATTAATCTTTATCTGGTTTTGCTGAAAGAAAGGGAAGCTAGAGAACCAAAGAAGTTTCTAAAATGTCATTTTTTCAATACATTTTTCTTCACTAAGGTATCACACATTCCTCTGGCTTGTGAATTATAGTTTTTATATGTTCATGAATTTTAACGCGAGGACATAACTTTAAAATCTCACCTCAGTTAGTTAATTCGAGGACTGGATACAACTACAGTGCAGTCAGAAGATGGACTTCAGTGAAGAAGTTGGGCTACCATCTCATCGACTGTGACAAGGTAAACTTCATGTGTGCTTTGTCTTCTATAATTCTCTATATTAGATTCCTATGTTGCCATATTCAAACTCTTTTTATTTCAACTTTTCATTTTTCTAAGAGACCTTGCTTGCTGTCAGATATTTATCCCTATCCACATGAACATCCACTGGACATTGGCCGTTATTAATATAAAGGACCGGAAATTCCAGTATCTCGACTCATTCAAAGGAAGGGAGCCTAGAATCCTGGATGCACTGGTAGTCTTTGACTCTTTGAGAAGTAAAACCAATTTTCCCGGTGGTGTTATACTGTTATTTAGTCTGATTCGGAATTTAATTTCATTTGTCAGGCTAGATACTTTGTGGATGAAGTTAGGGACAAGAGTGAAGTAGACATCGATGTAAGTCGGTGGAAACAAGAATTTGTCCAGGACCTTCCTGTGCAGAAAAATGGGTATATCTTGTTGTCCTATGAAAAAGTCCAAACTCATGAAAACTCGTATGCTTTTCATACACACACACGTGGTAACTTTGTTAAAATTGGCACTGCATTTTGCAGATTCGATTGTGGGATGTTTATGCTTAAATACATCGACTTCTACAGCAGAGGTCTGGATCTTTGTTTCACTCAGGTAAAACCGCATGAAACTACACTAAATACTGCTATTTTATCTTCTGAGTCATGTTCATTGTGAGTGACCGCTTAAAATGAAAACTGTTTGTGTGATTTCCACAGGACCAAATGCCATATTTTCGGGTTAGGACAGCAAAGGAGATTCTGCAACTGAAAGCTGAGTGAGTAGTCAAGGAAAGTAAAGAAAACTCTTGAAGTATAATTTTTTCAAGAGTCTTCATGTAGATAGTGTTGAGAAAGTTAGATGCAACTTAGGTGTTTGAATTTTTGATGTGTGCATAGAACAGTGGCCATTGGGGATGTGTTCTGGTGAGGTTTTAATAGTGAAAATAGAATTATTTGTTTCTATTTTCAGTACTATGATCTTAATATTATTTTTTGTACTTTTATTCAGACTAGTATATAAAAATTAAAGCATTTTCCATGTAAGTAGTAACATGTCATGTAGGAAAAAGAGAGACGAAATTATTTTTCTATAAAAGATCGCAAATGAGATGGAAGAAAAATGTTTCAAACTATTTCTGAGTATCTCACGTGGTCATGTGGGGACTAGTCCGAAACTCCAATGTGTCGCCCATTAATTCCTTGTATATTCCCCTTTCATAGATGTAACACTTTAATTTTATTCATTGAGCATCTATGGAAACTTGATTATACGAAAGATTATGATTTGAAACCTGAGCTAATTAGAAGAAGTTTGGCTCTAACATGTAAATCACATCATAGCAACTGAGACAAATGTCACGTGAGTCACGTGCGTACCCTACATTACATAATCAAACTGCTGTATAGTAGTTGACTTCAAACTGTCAAATTCAAATTCATAAAAACAAAGAAAAACTAGATCTGATAAAACGACGTCGCATCAGTCGTCGGAGTCATCACCACCACCGAAGATAGAGAAGCGATTATAAAGCAAGAAGAGTATCAGAACGAGAAACAGAGCAACACCGACGGGAGAACCACTAACACGGTGGATGGACTCAGGCTCACCGGTGGAGAAAATAGCGGAAAGGAACGAACCACGTTCCGACGAAAGAAACTGAATAACGAGAAGAAGAACAATCGGAAGTAGAAGAAGTCCGACCGGACTAAGAAGCTCTGCGATTCCTTCTGTAATGGCTTCTCCTCCGTCTCCGATGAAGAATGGAACGAACACCACCAGTGCCACTACGACGGCGAGTATGATTCCGTGTGGTGTAGATCCGCCTCCTCCTCCGACGGCGACGAAGCCTTGTTGTCGATCTTGCTGATACATTGTTGTTACTGAGAGTGTTTGGGTGTGAATCGAAGAGAGTGTTTTTTGTTAAAGTTGGAAAATGAAGATTTGAGAGGTTTTTGGTGAAGTGGGCTTTTTTGAAATTATAAGGCAAATGAGGAGAGACGCGTTTGTCATGCGGTATTTCTTTGAAAATTCATGGGACGTTTCCTTAAAATTACGTTATTTTCTCAGAACTATATTCCACAACTATATTCACACTTTAAAACACACAAATGACAATGAAACAACAATTGTATAAATTCTATAACCATAAATCTCACACACACACAATTATATTTAATTACTATACTACTCCTTGTTCATTTGTACAATTCGTAGTATTAGAAATAATGGAATTAGTTAAAAATGTTTTTGAAAATATTAAATCTGAAGGACCACAAATTGACTTGTTACTAAATTAAAAGAGAAGGGGGCTAGTAATAATACAATATTATTGCCCATTTAGAAAAATACAATAACGAGGAGCAAATTAGGTAAATGGTAATAAAGAATGTTTTATTTTTAGCATTTAAAAAATTACAAAGTGAAAAGTGGTTATCAAAAATAGCTAAAAGTTTCCCATACAGCATGGGAAGCATCATTAGGTTCTAATATAGCGTGTTTACCAATAACACGATATTAATTCATATATGTGACCAAAAGTAAGGTAGTGATGAATCAGAATGACCTACTTAATTCAAAATAATAAACATAACGAGTCAGGGATTAAAATAAGGGACCCAAGCCCATATCGCTTTCATGGATCACAATTAACACACAACACAAAGGACATAAGGGTTTAAACCCAATTTGTTGGGTTGCTAGTAGGCCTGAGCATTTCGGGTCGGGTAACCCGACCTGACCCCTACCCAGAGATAATTATCCGAATTTTTTGGGTAAGAGTAGTTGAAATTACCCGTTTGGGTAATGATTATTTTTTTAACGGGTAAGGGTACGGGTCGGATAATTACCCGAATTACCCAATTACCCGTTCGGGTATTCAAAATGATGAGAATATACATAATTATATATATAAATACTATAAACATATGTTATTGTTATAACTTTAAAAAAATTAGCAAAATTATTTTTAAAATTATTTGTAATTATATAAAGAGTATGCCAAAAATTTAAAATTTATTTTAAATTAATTCATTAGACCACAATTATCCGATCGGATCGAGAATTTAACTATTTAAATTACCCGATTAGGTATTAATTTTTGTTACCCGTATTACCCATACCCGACCCTTGCCCGTTTCTACCCGACCCTTACTCTCTAATTACCCGTTCGAGGTAATGAATTTTATTACCCAAATTACCCTTACCCGACCCGTACCCTTAATTACCCGACCCATATTCTCTAATAACCCGTTCGGGTAATGAAGTTTATAACCCGAATTACCCTTACCCGACCCGTACCCTTAATTACCCGACCCGTACCCGCAATGCTCAGGCCTAGTTGCTAGAAAGGAGAGGGTAATAAGTTCTTTGATCATTTTTGTTTTTTATATTGTTTCCAACACTCATAATTTTTCATTTCCCGTGACTGACAATTTCACAAACTTCCTTCTTTTTCTTGGGGCCCAAATTTTTTCCAACCGTTTTGAACTTTTTTTTTTTGTTTTTTGTTATGAACTTCCTCAAAAGTTTTGAGTCAAAACCATCACCTAATCATCATACGAAACAACATGTGTTTTGGTTGGGATTTCTCTCTTCGAATCTAGAGGCTAACGCATATAGGTCAAAAAAATTTAGTCACATTCTTGAAACCTCATGGTTCAAGTTGTGAAGGGGTTGATAAGTACTCGTAACCGATGACAGTGTTATGGCCTATACCTATAGGTTAAAGACTTCAACTCCCACCTAGTGTAAGTTTTAAATATTAGCATAATATTTAGTACTCACTGGCTCACCAACTATCTTCCATTCCTTGTATACCCAAATCATAGTGATCGATCCTTTTCTTTTTATTATTTCCTAATATTGTTTGTCAATATGATGATGAGCAATAAACTTGAATCTGGTCAAACCTACTATTTCTCATTTTAACTATGTAGGAGAAGACATGAAAATGATAAAATCATCATATTACCTGCCTATAATACATATGATGTTCATTAATGGCCGTGAAGGTATTAGAGCCGGATGGAGTAAAATTATTGAAAAAAAAAGTTAATAAAATCGTTGTTTCAAATATATCAATAACAAAATTGACTAGTTAAAATAACAATTTGTAATATCGATATTCCAACTCGTTTTTATTCCATAATCTCCATTTATGAGTATCAATTACACTATGAAAAATTTATATATCCATGGAAGCTATGAAAAAATTGGATGCAACAACAATTAGCTGAATTCTAGTTGAAAGTTGGACTAGGGAAGTACAAGATTTATTGGTTAATAACTCGTGTTTTCATGTTCTGTTTCTTTTCTATATATACCAAAATTATTTTAGTTGTTCGAATTTTCTTTTAAATTTTTAAGAGATTGAACATGGGTGATAAACACAGTTAAATATAAAATTATATAATTTTTCTTTTTATTATTCCCTAACGCTCTTTGTTGATACGTGTAAAATAGTATTAGGTTTTTTTCAATAAAATAGTTACTAGGGAAACCTTTTGATATATGTATATATCTAGGGTAGTATAAAATAACATAAGAATTAAATAAATAAAAAGTTGTATACATACCCTAGAATTTAATGAGTCGAAGGTTGGGAAGTGAAAGTGAAATTGACTAGAAATGGTTTAAAAGGTTCTCTTCGTTTTCCTCATGCACACGCAACACTTTTGACTTTTTTCTTCTTTGTGGCATTTTTGACAGCAAAAGAATCCAAAACAGGACCAATCATTTTCTTCTCTTTCTTGGAGTTTGGCTGCTTCCTTCACGAGACTCCATTGTTCTCACACCTCTCTCATTTCACAGTCACTTCTTCTCTCATCTTATCTCATAAAACCCATCAAAACTTGTGTGAAACATAATTTTGAGAAGATGGCTAACTTTTCACCTTCTTTGAGTTTTATCTCCTCTAATGAAAATTCTAATCTTGATTCGATACAAGAGATTGTCATATCGATCAACGACTACATTCTCGGTGTAATAACAGACCCTGAAGAATGGTTTTTGCTTAAGCAGAAGTGCATCACTACTTTGAGCATTGAAGAAGAGAATACTATGTTTGAATACTCCTCTGAACACTCTGCTCTCTCAAACCTCTACTGGGGAATTGAGAGCATCGAATCTTCTATACAACCCGAATGCTCAGAAGAGAAGAGGTCTCGTTTGAGAAACTCAGAGAGAATGCTTCAAATGCCTGCGTTGCTTGAAGAACAAGGAACAACAACTTCAGGTGTTCCAAACACAATCTTGGTTGCTTTCTCCTATTTTTACCTCTCCATTGTGAGCTATCTCCAAGGTGACACCTTGCAGACAACATTGCACTTTCTTCAGTCGGTTTTGGTCTCGCCGGAGATTGTTAGAACCGACATTGCCTCTGAACTCTGTGAGAGCATTTTCTTCACTTATGGTGTGTCTAAGTCAGATGAAGAGATCAGAGAGATGGCAAAAAAGTATAAATATAGAGCAACTTATTACCAAGTTATGTCATATGGAGATACTACAGAGAAATCTCTTCCAAGGCCGAAGAAATACGGGTATGGATTCTAAGCTTTTAATCAATAGAGATTAGTTATGTTTTCTTCCTGAAACAGAGAAAATCCAGTTGGAAAGTTCACTTAATGTTCCTAACCTCTACACATGAACAGACAAAAAACATTTGCAGCTAGTGGACATTCAGTTGCAGAGAAGCCAGAGCTGTCGGAAACATGTGAGGTAGGTTTTACTAGAGACAAGACATGGTACTGTAATCTCTAATCATATCTTTAACTTCTTGGTCTATTGCAGTACCAAAACCTCCACAGTGTTGATATGCAAGAGGAAGAGCTTAATGAAATCTTCAACAAAATCAAAGAATCAAGGAAGATGGAAAAATCTGTAAACAACTCTGAAGATTCTTCTTCATGTTTGGATTGGAATCTTCAGGAAGGTTACAATCCAGAGCTTGGAAAAAGTACAAGAGGAAGGTGCCTCAGTGAGTTCTTGAACGAGTCTCAGCCAGATACTTTAAGCTCAATATGTGATCCTAGAGAAGACATTGGCCCGGTAAGTTCTCTAACCAAACAACTTTCATATGCTCGGTACTTTACAGAAACATAGAGTTTGAAAAAATTAACATTTTTTCATAAATTGCATCATGAATCAGGACGCCTTAACCAACAACATCATCTATGTTTTGCAAAAACAAGCTCAGAAGGAAGCATATGACAAGGACACATCAGCCAACAGATCGAGTAGTTTTATCGGTGATTCTAACCGTTCTATCTTTGATATTCAGGCTCAAGATCAGCAATCAAAGACAACTTGGAATACACACATAGAAGATTCCTTTTCTTTGAAGCAGCTAGAGCTGGAAGAAATTTCAGTCTTTGGACATAACGGAACCATAACTTTTGAAGAAATGAGGAGAAATCTGCATACCACAAAAAGAGCTGAGACGCATTCTAGAAGATCTCGGGGAATGGAACTATGGAAGAATCTTCAGAACTTGATTAAGGAAGTTCTAGGAAACGCAGATGAAAAATATGTCACCGAGGTCACAATGATTTATCAGATGCTGAACCGAAAAGAAGGATTCAAGTATAGCATGCTCAAAGATGTCATTCTGGATCAGCTTCTTACGGCTATTTCCAGTTCCAAGGAGAAAACCGTGATAAAGGCATCGATGACCGCACTTACCAAGATCATATCAGTAAATATCACAGCTCTTGAGGATGTCAAGAGGAAAGGTTTAAATCTAATTCATTTAGCAAATGCTCTGAAACAGAATGTGCAAGAAGCAGCTATTCTCATCTACTTGATAAAGCCATCTCCAACAGAAATAAAAAGTCTAGAGCTTTTACCGGCTCTTGTGGATGTTGTTGCCTCCACTTCTTCTTCTTCTTGTTACACATTTAGACCCTCACCGCCTCTTTTGACGCCTCCCGCAGCATCATTGATGATAATAGAAGTTCTTATTACGGCTTTTGATCATGATACAAACACAATGCACTTGGCTACAATCAGCTCTCCTACTGTCCTTTGCGGACTTCTTGATGTTGCTAAAAGTGGAAACTCAGGGGAGTTTATATCCTTAGCTAGTATTTTGGTAAAATGCATGCAGTTTGATGGACTTAACAGGAAGTATATCTATCAGCATACGCGAGTGGCTCCTTTTGCGCATCTCCTGCAAAGCAAAGACAGAGAAGAAATGTACATTGCTCTTCAGTTTCTTCATGAGGTGCTGAAGATACCAAGGTATGTATAAATATATACCAGCAAAAAAAAATTTCTTTTACAACTACCAGTCATATCTTCATACGACATATATAATTCTGATTTCAGGTCTTCATCAATTAAAATTCTGCAGCAGATAAAGAAAGAAGGAAGTTTTGACCTGAAGGATACATTATTGCAGTGTACTAAACAGTTGCAGGGTGATCACAAACTCTTTGCAGCAGATATATTGCTTCAACTAAATGCACTGGTTAGTAGTAAACATCAACATGACCATTTTCTTATTGATTTCATTTCTAATGTTCGGTATTGGAATTCTCGACAGGAATCTTCTCCTGAGAGCAAAAAGTTCAGAAATGAAGCTACTAGAGCCTTACTTGATGCAGTTACATATAGTGAAGGATCAAGTATGCAGCTGTTATCTACTTTCATTCTTTCGAATATCGGTGGAACTTATTCATGGACAGGAGAACCTTACACTTCTGCTTGGCTAATGAAAAGAGGAGGTCTAATTTCTATGTCACACATGAATATGATAAGAAATATCAACTGGTCAGATGAATGCTTACAGGTACCTTTTTAAAGATTTTAACATTCTAATACTAACTAACAAGCTAAGCCAAAAAGTGTGAATTATTGAAAACTTGATAAATTTTTGCAGGATCCAGGAATAGATGGATGGTGTTGTAAGATAGCTAGAAGAATTGCCGAGACAGGAAAACCCACGTTTTGCGGTTTACAACAAGGGCTGAAGAGTAAAAACAAGAGTGTTTCAAAGGCATGTCTTATAGCCATTGCATGGCTTAGTATAGAGATTTCAAAAGGTCCAAATAGTTTGAAACACTCAGCATGTGAAGTCTTACTTGATGAGATAGCACACTTTCTACACCCTGGTATGGAGCTTGAAGAAAGACTTCTTGCTTGTATTTGCATCTACAATTTCAGCTCTGGCAAAGGTGGGAATTCCTAACTTCATAAATTGCTAGCTTAAATTCATGTAATTGTGAGTTAATTTGTAGTAAAATGTTATGCTTCTTTCAGGAATCCACAAACTCGTAAACTTCTCGGAAGGAGTTAGAGAGTCTTTGAGACGTCTTTCACATGTAACTTGGATGGCAGACGAATTGCATAAAGCAACATATTATCTATTCAGCAAATCAGTAAGCTTTCTTCACTACAATCTCTAAAGGAATCATTTAACAAAATGTCAGGATTTAGTGATGGACTCATAATTCTGACCATTTTGATTATCGTTAGGACCAGCGCATATCTTGTGTTCATACACAAACCATAGAGATGCATCAATCTGGAAATGGAGCTGTAACAGCCCTTATGTACCATAAAGGCTTGCTCTTTAGTGGATACTCAGATGGTTCAGTCAAGGTGTGGAATGTGAAAGAGAATATAGCCAAGCTATTATGGGACATCAAGGAGCATAAAAGCGCCGTAACATGCCTTACACTCTCAGAATCAGGAGAGAGTGTCTTAAGCGGATCTGCGGATAAAACTATCAGAGTATGATAGTGATCTCAGCTCTTTCAAATTTCTTGAAATGTATACATATATATTAATATCTACCTTGTGTTATATAGATATGGCAGATAGTTAAAGGAAAACTGGAATGCACTGAAGTCATAAAAACAAAAGAATCAATAAGGAAACTGGAAGCATTAGGCAATATGATCTTTGTCATAACAAAGGGGCACAAGATGAAGGTAAAATATCTCTCATTATGCAACCAAGGAAACAGAGACTATTACATAATATAATATCATATAGGAATCTCCAACTTCAACTTTAACACTCAAGAGACTAATAATTTCTCTACAGCTGCTTGATTCATCAAGAATACCTCAAAGTATCTTCAAAGGTAAAGGTGTGAAGAGTATGGTAGCAACACAAGGAAAAATTTATATAGGATGCACAGATTCAAGCATACAGGTACACATGACCACCACATATCTCTTTTCTTTTCATCCAAATGATACATTGATACTGAGTCAGATAAGACACATTCAGGAATTAATCATCGCAAATAAACGGGAGAAAGAGATCAAAGCACCAACAAGAAGCTGGAGAATGCAAAACAAGCCCATCAATTCAGTGGTTGTGTACAAAGACATGCTATACAGCTCAAGCACTCACGTTGAGATGTCCAATATAAAGGTAAAAAACTACATTAACATTTTTCACAATGTGGTAGACTTAAAGAAATGGCTTTACAGGATTTGAGAAGGAGTTATGATCCCCAAATGTCGATAACAGCAGAAAAGGGGTCCAATATAGTAGCAATGGGTGTTGTTGAAGACTTCATCTACCTAAATCGAAGTTCATCTGCAAACACTCTACAGGTAATCGATTTTTTCTAAAAAATTTTAATCAACACAAATGTTCATGATATTATAGTAATTAAAGACCATATATATGGTTTGTATAAAACAAGATTTGGTTGAGAAGAACACAACAGAAAGTGGGAAGATTATCAGCAGGAAGCAAGATAACAAGCATCCTTACTGCTAATGATATAGTTTTTTGCGGTACAGAAGCTGGAGTCATAAAGGTGAACAATACACACAAGCTATACATAAATTTCTTAAAACCATTTTTAGTTTTCAGATGGCTATATCACAGAAGCACTAATACCATCACTAATTTCTTATGACATAAACAGGGATGGATTCCGTTATAGAACAAGGGACAAGGATATGAAAAGTAGCCATTTACATTCCCAATATTATGACACATGAAGACTCAATACATAGCTAAGTGAAGCTGCCTATGTGATACTTGTACATTTGTTTTACTGTCTTATACATATATAGCATAAAATTTGAGGTGTTATTGAGTCCATTTCACTTTTGTATGTAGAGAATGAATCTGCAAGTATTGAGAAATATATTCACAACGGGAAATTGATAGTAAAGAATCCCTATTATATATAGATTTTTTGGACCATAGAAGAGAAAACAAAATATAATTTCATAAAAATCATTTTTTGAATTAATATGAATGAATCATTAATTCATCGAGGAAGAAAAGGTCTGTGGTCTTGGTGGCCTCTCTTTCTGTGTCTCAGTAACTATTCTTTCCTTAATCGAATATTCCACTCCTAAATCTCTTCCCAAATTTCCCGATTCAGATTTCGCCTTGAGGCGTTCAAATCCGAGAAAGATCAATCAGACTGCGGAATCGAAGCGTGATTTATCCAAATTAGGCATTTTTAAATCAAGGGCTTTGCTGAGGATTCTTCCGCAAACCTTTTGTAATGGAGATTTGAGACTTGGTACGAAATGGATTCTGGTTCTGTGAACTCATCTTGTGTCAATAGTCCAGTTTCTAGTTTGAGCGATGAGCCACATCGGGTTAAGTTCCTTTGTAGCTTCTTAGGTAGTATATTGCCTCGTCCTCAGGACGGTAAATTGAGGTATGTTGGTGGAGAAACCAGAATTGTGAGCGTTTCCAGGGATATTCGCTACCAGGAGTTGATGAGTAAGATGAGAGAGCTCTATGACGGTGCGGCTGTCTTGAAATACCAGCAGCCTGATGAGGATCTTGATGCTTTGGTTTCCGTTGTCAACGATGATGATGTCACCAATATGATGGAGGAATATGATCATTTAGGTTCCGGAGATGCCTTTACTAGGCTTAGGATCTTTCTCTTTTCCTCTCCTGAACAGGATGCTTCTTTGCATTTTGTCGATCGTGATGAGAGGAGATATGTTGATGCTCTAAATAATTTGATCCAAGGCACTGATTTTAGGAAGATGCAGCACCATCCTGATTCCCCTCGTTTCAATCTCATTGATGATTATTCCACGGTGGAACCCATGATGAATCAGTTGAGTATTGATACTGCTGGTGTTAGTCAGAGGGGTCACGACATCCCTATTGCCCAGTATAATAATCTTCATCAGCTTAGGATTCCTCGTGTGGGTTCGGGGCAGATGCTTGCACCGAGGTATGGTGAAGGGGAAGGTACATGGAGTCCGTACTATTCTCCTCGCCATCATGCTCATTATGATCCCAGAACTTTTCAGGAGTTTCCGTCATCGCCTTCTTCTGCTCGTTATCGAATGCCATATGGGGAAATTCCTGATAAGGGCTTTGATAGAATGCCTGAGGATTATATGAGGCTCTCGCAAGCAAGTCATCATCCTATATATGAGCACCAGACACAAGTTCCTGATAATGTGGTATGGGTCCCAGCTGGAGCAATGCCACCTGAGAGTAAAGGAGGTTTTCCTGGGAACGTACTTCATGGTTGTCCTGGTGGCTATGAAGGGGGTAATATATGCGAGAACTCTCGTGGATCATATCATAGAAACCATCAGCCCTTTGAGCAGCCTATTCTAGGAAATAATGGAATTCCACTGGTTCCTTCTGCTCATTGTACACAGTGTCCACCTAACAGGGAAAGTCTCCTGCTTAACGTAGACCCAAAGCCTTCTACTCCTCATGCTGTTTATCCAAATGAGACTTTCGGACATGAAAGAGGATGGATGGTTCAACAGCAGCTGAATTCTAATTTTCCACGTATTGAGGAAGGGAGGCCACATAATTCTAATGTTGGAAGACCAAACGATCATTACACTCTTGATGGCCCTGAGATGAATTATCCTGCGCAGACACCCGATTGTGCTGAAGTGGTGAGGCCAGTAGAAAATAAGGTTGCTCAGGGAGGCGAACAGTTTAACTATGTTGATACAGGAGTTTCAGAGGGTGTTCCTTACCTAGATAAGCCTCAACCTTTATCTGAAAAAAGGAACGATTTGGGGAACCTGGTAGACATTAGTGCTGCTGCGGGGCCTCCTGAAGGGGCAGAGCTATCAGTTGGGCGTTTGAGCTTTTTGCATGAACTACTTGAATCTGTGAAGAGGGCGACAATAGAAGGAGCTGCTGAGGTCAAAGCCCATCCAGAGAAAGCCGACAATCTTGTGAGGCCAGAGTTGGTGGAAAACGAACCGGAGCATGTCAATGCTCAAGCCGAACCTGAGATGGATTCTGATAGCGATAACCCCAACAATTTCAAGATTGAACCAACAGAGGCTGAGGTTGAAGCTCTATCTAGGGGACTACAGACTATACGCAACGATGATCTGGAGGAGATTCGAGAGTTAGGTTCTGGAACATATGGATCTGTTTACCATGGGAAATGGAAAGGGTCAGATGTTGCGATAAAGAGAATAAAAGCCAGCTGCTTTGCTGGCAAACCTTCTGAAAGGCAACGTTTGATTGAAGATTTTTGGAAAGAAGCCTTGTTATTGAGCTCATTGCATCACCCAAACGTCGTATCTTTCTATGGGATAGTTCGTGATGGTCCTGATGGTTCTCTAGCAACTGTCGCGGAGTTCATGGTTAACGGATCTTTGAAGCAGTTCTTGCAAAAGAAAGACAGAACTATTGATCGTCGCAAAAGACTCATCATAGCTATGGATACTGCATTTGGAATGGAGTATTTGCACGGAAAGAACATAGTTCATTTCGATTTGAAGTGCGAGAATCTTCTTGTGAACATGAGAGATCCCCAGCGTCCTATATGCAAGATTGGTGATTTGGGGTTATCGAAGGTGAAACAGAAGACTTTAGTGTCAGGAGGTGTTCGCGGGACTTTGCCATGGATGGCACCTGAGCTGTTGAGTGGGAAAAGCAACATGGTCTCTGAAAAGATCGATGTTTATTCTTTTGGGATTGTGATGTGGGAATTGCTCACTGGTGAAGAACCTTACGCAGATATGCACTGTGCTTCCATAATTGGAGGTATAGTGAATAATACATTGCGTCCAAAGATCCCACAATGGTGTGATCCAGAGTGGAAGGGATTGATGGAAAGTTGCTGGGCCTCTGAGCCAACAGAGAGACCATCCTTTGCTGAAATATCACAGAAGCTCAGGACAATGGCTGCTGTGATGAACTTGAAGTAAATAAAATAAAATTCAAAAAGAAGAATAAAGATGATGATGATGATGAAGAAGAAGAAGATGGTGCAGGGTTCTTGAAGATGAGAAGAGGCTTCTATTTACTTGGGTTTTTATAAAAAGTATAGTTAGCCTATTTTTAAGTTACCACTTGGTTTTGCGGTTGGAACGCGGCGAAAACTAGTTTTTTGTGGGAGAAAAGAAAAATGGTGTATATTGGTATATAGTTTTTATGTTGAAGGTTAGAGGATTTTGGTTGCAACATTGGATCAAAGCAATGTGTTGGTTGCACTTGATGATCATCTCTGATTCATTGGTGTTTTTTTTTTTGGTTGGAGGCGTTGTATATAATATGTGTGGTTGAAGGTCAAGTCAGAAGGCAGCCTTTTGCTTCCTTGTGTCTCTTTGCAGAATTGTTCGGTCTTTACTTCATCTACATGGACCCCTTTTCATGTCCCTGTCCCGACCATCTCTTCCACACACATTATATCATCTGAATTTATTGATTAGAGAGGTGGCAAAGAAGTATAAATATAGAGCAACTTATTACCAAGTTATGTCATATGGAGAGACTACAGAGAAAGCTCTTCAAAGGCCGAAGAAATACGGGTATGGATTCTAAGCTTATAATCAATAGAGATTAGTTATGTTTGGTTCCTGAAACAGAGAAAACCCAATTGTAAAATTCACCTAATGTTCCTAACCTCTACTGCTCTACACATGAACAGACAAAAAAAATTTGCAGCTAGCGGACATTCAGTTGCAGAGAAGCTAGAACTGTCGGAAACATGTGAGGTAGGTTTTACTAAAGACAAGACATTACTGTAAAATCTCAGTGTATCTCTAATCATATCTCAAAACTTGATAACTTTTTGCAGGATCCAGGAATAGATGGACGGTGTTGTAAGATAGCCAGAAGAATTGCCGAGACAGGGAAAACCACGTTTTGCGGTTTATAAGAAGGGATGAAGAGTAAAAACAAGAGTGTTTCAAAGGCATGTCTTATAGCCATTGCATGGCTTGGTATAGACTATAGAGATTTCAGAAGGTCCAAATAGTTTGAGACACTCAGCATGTGAAGTCTTACTTGATGAGATAGCACGCTTTCTACACCCTGGTATGGAGCTTGAAGAAAGACTTCTTGCTTGTATTAATACAGTATTTACCCTGTGTTATGTAGATATGGTATATGGTTAAAGGAAAACTGGAATGCACTGAAGTCATAAAAACAAAAGAATCAATAAGGAAACTGGAAGCATTAGGCAATATGATCTTTGTCATAACAAAACATTTGTCATAACAATATGATCGTAACAAATTACTAACAAATTTATCATAGTGATTCGTGAAATCAGTAATAGTTTTGTTTGAGATCTCAGGGTCCTACATTTGATCTAAAGATGCTTGAGAAATATATTCACAACGGGAGATTGATAGTATTTCACATGGTCACGTCTAAAGAATCCTATATTATACATAATTTTGGAATATTATGCATGAGAAGTCCTCACTTGGGACCACTCTAAGAAAACAAATTCATAATTTTAATTTATATATGATGAATAAGGTTAAGTCAGAAGGCAGCCTTTTGCTTCCTTGTGTCTGTTTGCAGAATTGTTCGGTCTTTATTTCATCTACATGGACCCCTGTTCATGTCCTTGTCCCGACCATCTCTTCCACACACATTATATCATCTGAATTTATTAAATCTTATGCGATATAATCCTACACATTAATCATGTCATCTTCTGCATCATAACACTTTGACAATTCAATATTACAAAACCTGTGGTTGGTTTTGTCGGAGAGTAAACTAATTAACTTTGGCTTTGCATAAATGCTGTTAGATTAGCTGGTTGGTGATGAATGATATTGTTGACTTCTTGTTGTTATTGCATGTCTTACTTAACAAAAATTGTGGGGCTCAATATGGGATCATAATGCATGTGCAAAGGCATGTGCCTTTTGATTCCATTCATTTAATACTCTCCAAACTCTATAAACCCCTGTTGACTACTTTTGTTCACAAGTTGGTTTTGTTATTAAATCAGTCTACCATTATAATAGTACTAGCTACATCTTCTACTACTACTACTACAAGTCACACATCTTGTTTACCATCAGAGTGACACCACAAGACAAAGTAATCTTGGGAGAATTAAATAATAATAATTCATTAACAATAAACATAATCATAGAAGAATAAGACAAAGCAGAGAAAGTATCCTAAGCTCATTCTCCTTCAAGCTTTTATGATGATGAACAACACCTAACCAAGAAGAACCAAACATAGAAGTGTGTGACATTACATTACTTAGTTCAAAATCAAAATCAAAACAATGTCCAAATAACAAACCTAACTACAACACATGAATGAAATAAGAAAAATCTCTTAAAGATTAAAGATACTTAGTAATGGGTTTCTCTTTAGCTTCTCAAAGCTACCAATGAAGGAATTGAGTCCAGATTAGGAGATTTGTTCTTGTCTGATGTAGACTCTGTAATGGTACGACCTCTATGAGTATTAGTCTTGCCTCTCATCGGACTTGCAAAAGCCCATCCCCAGCTTCTACTCCCCATCTTATGATGATGATTATGATGATGATCAACCGTTGATGATGCTGATGATGATGATGATGATGGTGTCATAATCATAAACCCACCAAAGATACCACCACACTTAACCATTTCACTCATTGCCTCACCACCACCACCATTAGTACTACTACTAATGCCTTTACTGGGTTGTTCTCGCTGTGACTCAATCCTTCTCAGAGCACAATCACCAAACCCAATCCTCTCAAAGAAATCACCAGAGAAGCTTCTACTTCCACATCCAACAGATCTAGATCTCAACACTTTCCTCCCAAAAGACGAACCACCACCAATACCATTCGTTGGAGTTTCTGCCACCACTTTCTCAGGGCTCTCATCTTCCTCAACAATCACATCAATGCCTCTACCAATAACCCTCTTCGACTCTGTTTTCTCTGTTCTGATTCCCCTGTTTTCGATCTGGCTTCTCGGTCTAGAATGGCTAAAGTTGTCGACTTTTTTAGTGGTTGTAGCGATTTGGTGTTTGGAACTGTAGAGATGAAGAAAAGACCAAAACCCACTTCGTTTCCTCTGGCTAAAACTCTCACCATAAGCAGTAGATTTGCTTCTCTTATAAACAAGATTAGCTGAGGAAGAAGAAGAGGAAGAGGAAGAGGAAGAAGAAGAAGCTGCTGCGAGCATATCTTTCTTCTTCTTAGCCAACAGAAACGGGAGGTTATTGTTGTTGTTGTTCGTAGAGTCTCTCCCATTGCTTAGAGCGAGAGAAGTGGCGGAAGAAGAAGAGAAGGAAGAGGAAGAAGGAGATGAAGAAGAGAGTTGTGTAGTTTTAGGGAGAGGGAAAGAAGAAGTAACAAGCTTACCAAGCTTTTCTTGAAGACATAATGCACAGATCCCTCCTGGGTTTTTCGTGTAAGGATGTGTTGTGCATTGCATTCCTTCTCCCATGTCTTGATCTTTCACCTCCACCATTCTTGCAACAGAGAAACAAAAACCAAAAAAAATTGAGTCCTCTGTTTCTGTGTATCTCTGTTTCTTTGTATGATTCAGCTTTACAGAGAAGAGAGATGGGTTTAGAGTTTGTAGAGAAAGTGAGAAAGATGTTGAGTTCCCCTAAGTGCACGTGAGAGTTCTGACTTGTACTCTCTCTCTTTTTTTTTTTGTTTTCCAGTTCTAATCTCTTTATTGGGGTCCACAATGCCACGTGTCTATCTAGCTATTTATAGCATTACGAAAAAACTAAACTTGATAAGAGCATCTTCAATGGTGATCTCTTAAAATGAGGTTCTTACATATTTTATTGATTAATTTTATTATTATTTAATTTTAGAGGTTCTTAAAATGGATTTGAGGTTCTTAAATAAGAGATTCATGTGCCTTTTAAAAACCCCATCTCAATATTATTCTTTTTTTTATTTTTCTTTAATTAGGGATTCTTACTAAGAACCTCCCATTGGGGATGCTCTAAGTTCTTAAGTGACCGTTAACGTTAAGAAATTACTGTACTTCAAGATTTATCGAGCTGATAAATGTAAAAGTTTAACCAAATTCAGGATGTATTATTAAGTTGTTTTGTTAATTAATTTTATTTGGCGCAAACCGACAAAACCAAAAACACTGTGGGATAATAGAATAGTTTACTTCACATCTGATCTAAATGAATAATAATTGATGAATAAACAAAAACATTTGGTCTAGTACAGATCCGAAATAATAGGATAGCAAAATTCTGCTGTTTATTAGATTTATACTCTTTTTTTATCATCAATTTTTTTTTTCTTATATCGATAGACATTTTTAGATGAGTAAGAAATTTTGAATCTTTTAGCCTATAAATTTCCCTGGTCCAAAACCAGCATTTTGTAGTATTTTTTTTATCTAAATTAACTCTTAAAAACATAGATGTAATGTAACATTCCGTCCGCTCTTACTAGTGGATCACCTATCCGTACACCGGGTTAATAGGTTCCAACACTGCCCGACGGTTGATAGATTATTTTTTATTTGATGACTATACCACTTATTTACTGACCAGCAATCACCACGTGATTTTATCCTGTTTTTTATTCTCACTCACAAGACGCAGCGAATCACTTTTCAGGAGATCACACATCTTTCCATCGCTCCAGCCTCCAGCGCAAACACGCTTAACCCTAGAGGTCTTTCAGACAAATGATCGGAAAAGGTAAATATACTTTTGTGACATAGGTTGTCAAATCATTTCATCCAAACTCTCTTTTTCTAAATAGGCCGGACCAGAAATATTACATGTAAACTCATAAACAAATATTCAGTTGTCAAAGACTTGTAGTCTAACGGTTTGTTCTAGTGTTGTTGCTATGTCACTGCGGTCTAATACATAACGACATTTAAAATAATTTTAATATGATTTTTTATTTTTTATATCAAAAACATTTTAAAGCGAATATGAAGTTTTTTTCTATCAACTAGCTAAACCAATAAATTTTCAAGCTAATCGATAAATACATTTATTGTTGACCAGGAAAAAAAAAACGCAAATACCCTAGTTGTTTCCCATGTTAGTGATTTTTATAAGCCCGGCCCCATGTTAGTGTATTAAATATCACTTATCCTTTAGATTTTTGTTAATTGCAAAATTCACCGGCTATCTTTTCATAGGACCAACTAAGCCAACAATATAATTTATTTTATTATATTAAATCAACGAAATGTTAAACTAATTCTGTTTGATATGATATTAAAAAAAAATCTGAGACTATTGGATCATATAATAGACATACAAAAACGAAACCTCATGATATCAAAAATTATAAACGATAAGCCAAACAAACATTAGAAAAGATTATCAAAATGTATTATATCATATACTGTATATGTCTTGTACGATCTTCATTTTTAAAATTGGAAGATGTGTAACTTTGTTGGAGACGTAGAGGAAAAACAAAGAGTGGTCCAAATTAGCATTGAATACTTGTGTCTGTCTTTTTCAAGCTCATTATTCATTTCTTTGTCTTTTCTTTCTCCCCAAACCCACCCTTCTTCTATTCAGTGTCCTCTTCCATTTCTGTCATGTGTTTTTTTACTAAGAATTGCTTCATCATAAGTTCAAAAAATTTTCCAAATATTACAACTATTTGAGTTACAACTGATATCAATCATGCTAATATATAAACTGGACAAGGTTAGATGAATAACAATCATGCTAATAAACAAGCCCTTTCTGTTTAAGCCAAATTTAGCCATCCCTCAATTTTCCCTCTCCAACTCAAACGAAATATTACTCATACCTGTAATTCCTAATTCCGTATTAATTCACTAATATGTATTACCCGAGTTTCAAAGGCTCTGCAATTTAGAAGATATCAAGTGAGACCGTACATATGTAACAATACTCACCCATCTTTAAATTCAGTTAAGGTAATTTTTTAAAAATAAACTCTTCATATAATAGAAGTAAAGAAAAATGAAAGTGTCATATGTGATTATCGATAAATCATAGAGAACTGGCTCCTTACAGCTTTATAGCAAATGTATTTGATGACTTTTGTATACGAAAGCATCATACATAAACGATAAACCGTAACAAATCATTTATTCCTACAACGAACTTATGCTCCTACTTTTCTCCCAGATTCATCTGTCTGATGTCTGAGATGATACTTTATTTTAAAAGCTTCCGACGCCAGAAAAACCAAGTTTTTGCGGCAACGAAGAAATGGTTTTGTTGAAATACTGATCTTACAACTTCGATCTGGCTTGTTCCACAGGAGCGCTCTGCAGCACAAAATTTAAGAACAGTCAAGAATTTAAGTTACACTCATAGTTTACATATGTATGTATGTTGATGTGATTAAAAACTAGTCATGTACTGTAAAACAATCTGAAATTCAGAGTGTTTAGCAGTCACCACCGCAGAAAAACTACTAGCACAAAACTGAAAGATAGAGGCCTAAAAGAAATGCTCACCAGCGGAGCTCCTTTGGATGCCCTTTCAGCCAAGAAAGCACAAGGCTTGAAGAATTCACCATAAGCCTTGTACCACTCATCTAGCTTTGAGTGAATGTATTTTGATCCTAGGGAATCAGCCCAGAACATGATTCCTCCTCTGTTCAAAGGAGATTCAGTACAAACAATGCAAATTATAATATGTTAAGGATCTATGAGTTACAGAATTTAATGATAACAGCACTGACCTGTACGGTGGGAAACCCATCCCGAATATTCCAGCAATGTCGAGGTCAGCTGCTTTGACAGCAATACCTTCAGCGAAAACTCTACAAGCCTCATTCACTACAGGGAAGAATGTCATTTCAATAATTTCCTTCTCCGTCAGTTTCGCCAACTGCAAGCCAATACAACCAGTCAGAGTGACAAATAAATAATGAGCTCCTCTCGAGTGCAAATTAATATCTCTATGTACTTGAGTTTGACCGAGAAATTTACCTTAGGGTCCAGTTTTACTCCAGACATGCTCCTTGCCTTCTCAATATATTTCTTCAATTCAGGGTCAGGTTTAGCCTTGCGCTTATCATCATACAAATAGAAACCTTTACGAGTGGCTTCACCTGAGATCAACAAGAAAGTTCAGAAGATTTTGACTAATATTCACTCAATAAACATCAGCTAGATTTTGTTTTATGATATACCAGCTCTCTTATCCTCTTGCATGAGTGGGATAATCATTGATTTGTTGGTCCGTTCTGGGAAGTTCTCAATGAATTGAGTTGCCGTTGCAATTGCCACACCGAATCCAACCAAATCACACAATCTGCTCGTTCATTTAAGTAAAAATAAGTACAGTTAACAAAGTTGTATGAGAATGAAATGGATCTTCACAATGCGATATACCTGAAGGGGCCCATTGGCATTCCAAACTTGCTGATTGCCCTGTCGATTAGATATGGATCTGTTCCCCGCTCAACAAGGAACATAGCTGCCTGTGTGTATGGGAAGAACATCCTATTGACTGCAAACCCTGTGCAGTTTCCCACCACAACTGGCGTTTTCTTAATTTTCTTTCCAACATCTAACAGGTCAACAATCACTTGGGCAGAGGTATGATTGGTTCGAACTATTTCAAGTAGTGGCATGACATGTGCCGGACTGCATCAGGAAAAAGAATAAACATGATTTGCTTAAAGCGAGCAAAACCACTACAGCATAAAATGATCACTAAAATTCATCCAAACTCTAAAGGATATGCAATCACCTGAAAAAATGTGCTCCGACAATCCGATCCTGAGACTTGGTCTTCTCCCCAATTCTGTTCAGATCAATGGTAGATGTGTTGCTAGCAAGGATACAATGCTGAGGACAGTACTTCTCTAGATCAGCAAAAATTTGTTGCTTCAAAGATATATTCTCAATAACAGCCTGCTCAAGCCACCAAAAAGACATCATACAAAGTCAATTCATTTAGCTTTCCATATAGAGAAACAGCTTCAGGTAGGTTGTGCTCATTTTACCTCGATGACCATGTCTACATCCCTAAAGCTTTCATAGTCAAGAGAACACTTAAGGAGAGACATGGTTTTCTCAAATTTTTCCTTCGTCATGCTTCCTTTCTTCACACGACTTTGAAGATTAGCTGATCAAATTATGAAATTAGTCAGATCAAGCTTTTCCAATTTGTTGGTAAGAAATGTACAGGAATTCATCCCCACCTTTGACTCTGCCAATTCCAGCCTCCAGGAATTTCTCATTTACCTCCTTGAGAATCACAGGATAGTTACTTAGGATTAATGCGGTGGCTATTCCAGATCCCATTAGCCCGCCTCCAATTATGGCTACCTTTTTAATCTTCCTAGGGACCAACCCACGATCAGTAACTCCAGGGACCTGTCCATTCGATAGATCGGAATGAATAAAAAGAAAAGGGAAAAATCTTTCGTGCTAATAATTAACATTATGTATAGAAAATTATAAAAACAGAGGTTTAGAGGAACATAAGTCTAAATCACATGGCTGCATAAACAGTTACAGACCTTTGTGGTTCCTCGCTGAGAGAAGAAGACATGGATCAAGCTTTTGGTGGTATCGAGATTTACCACTTGTGAGGCGATTTCAGCCTCCTGTAAACAACAATGTGGTAGAAATTCATACAAGTCAATAGTCTGAGGGAAAATTTAAACAACATATGATGAAACAATGAAATGATAGGTAATATACCTTTTCTAGACCAGCCATTGAACCAGAAACAATACCGACTTCAACAGCGTCCAGGCACATTAAGGGGTGTTTCAAATTGGGGGCTTGCCTGCGTGTCTGTGCCCTGGCAAACGCCAGTATCTCCTTTGCCTCCCCAAGAGAAGGTAACTTATCAGTCTTCGAGATACTAGAAACCCATGGCTTCCTCCTCTCGACTATGTCAAGGGCCCAGCGACGAGCAGCATTTAGTAACTCGGCAGGTGGCACCACAGCATCAATAAGACCCAAAGAATGACCCTCCTCGGATTTAACTGGCTTAGATGTCTACAGGATTAGAAAAAGAGATGCTGTTACTTTTGAATCAAAGCAGACTAACGCTACCTTACGAGTATAGTAATGACTTACCAAAATCATTTCAAGGGCTTTCGTGAGACCAACAAGACGAGGAAGCCGCTGTGTTCCTGCATTAATCCAAAGGAGTATGGTTAGCAAAATAACGAAAAAAGACTTGAATCATTTCACAGATCCTTCTCCCATCCTATGCATCGAGGATGCTTTGCCTTCTCATTCCGCAGGTTCAGAACCATATGATGGACAACAAAATTGAGTATGTACCTCCAAACCCAGGAATAACACCGAGTTGCAGCTCAGGCAAGCCTAACTGGGCAGCAGGAGCTGATATTCTTGCATGGCAAGCCTGGACACAAACCATAAAACTATATCACCATTCTTCCTAGTTCCTACCAAGTTCAACAGTCTCAAGAGGATTTTCGGAAGGGTAACGGATAACATAGAAACTCATACCATGGCAAGTTCTAACCCTCCTCCCAAGGCAAGTCCATCGATAGCAGCGACAGACGGTTTCCTTGCAGCTGAAATAAACAAATAAATGAACCCCTCAGAAACAAATTATCAGAAGCATTCCACATAAATCAATTAATTCAGCAAGTAGAAAGACAACCTTCCAGCAAGCCGGTTATGAGGTCAATGGAAAGGTATCCAGGCTTTGGCTCCTTCCCTAAGAAAATCGTTAACACCATTACTCGTTGCCAGTTACTACTAACAGCATCAATACAATAACACTGATACAATCACCAGAGATGCAAAAAACACTAAAACATACTAGTCCCCTTCTGCATTTCACCGAAACCAGATATATCAAAGCCACCAGAGAACCTCCCCTTTGCACCTGTAGTAAATAAAACACAAAAACCAATTACCACATCATCTCCAGACTGTTCTTCATAAACGTAAAATACAATGATCTCCAAACGTACCAGTAATAACAATAGCCTTGACATCATTCCTGCTCAGAGCCTCCTCGTAATTGCTTTTCAGGTCATTTAGCACTGTACAGCAATACACAAAAGCAGAGTAAGCAGACACACGATATTCCCACTTCATCAATAAAAACGGAAATACAATGATCCTTCAGTGACGAAGCTATATACTAAATCAAAGGATCATGAGATCAAACTGATCAACTGAATTTCACATAATCAGATCATGAATTCGATCGGTAGCTGAAAATTACAATCAGGGAGACTACAAATCCAAACACAGATCAGGAGACGAATCTAGCGAAGAAATAAACGACCTAGAATCTGATTAGGTAAGGTAAAATCCAGAATTCCGGATCAGAGGATAAAATAAATCTGAGGGTACCGTCGAAGGATAGAGAATTGACGGGAGGATTGATGAGTGTTACGACGGCGACACCATCGGAACCAACTTCCATGGTCGTCCTCCCCTTCGCCTTTGAAGCCATTTTCGCACTCGATTTCTCTACGATCTTCGTTTGAGTCAAAATTCGGAAATGAGAAAATAATATAGAGAGAGAGAGAGAGAGAGTAGATATAATTGCAAGAAGATGACGTATGATTTATTGGTACAGTGGCACACTCCTCAACGTTAACGGCACCTTGATAATGTTTCCGATAACTAAAATTTTATTCACATTTTTAAAGATAAAGTTTTTAATAAAAATGGAATTAACTACGGATTAAGAAATATTTTGCTGTAAAACTCGGTGATCTCTTACTAAAAATGTGTTTTAGTCCTGCGGATGCCAGTCTTGGCGAATCTTAAATACTAAAGATTATGTAATTTAAATGCCACGTGGATTTGTAAATTTTGTTAACTAGATATACTAGGGAAAAAAAACTATGTAAGAAAGGTTTTGTGTAATTCTCTTTTTATGATATAATCTGTCATGATAAATGTATTCTCTGTTTATGATATATAATCTGTCATGATAAATGTATTTGGTATAACTAATTGCTGTCTTGTATCTGTTACTTTTTTTTAGGTCATACTATGATATCCATTTTTTATTTAGCGAAAGATATGTAAAAAGAGATTCATATTTTAGAAAGATATCAATTATTTTAAAAATAAATATTTCATTCTCGTGTATTATGATCGGATGAAATATATAGCAATGAGACTGGTATCGACTTTCATACAATTAGTCTGACACATTTGCTACAATACTTCACTTAAACTATGGATTTGTTTGAAAGACAAATTTGGTCAACGAACAAAACTTAACTAGTGGAGATGCAAGTTTGAGGTAATTTGGGTTAGGTTGCTAGCTAACGTCCAAGATTAGACAACTAATTAGCCATCAGAATCATTTTGTTGTGAAGATACCTTACATTAGAATCTCTAACTTGTTGAATAACTCATTTTTACAATTTCTCTTGTTTGTTCATTTGTTATCATTTTTCCTTTTCCCCAAACTAATTTTTTTCCCCAACTTCCTTATGTCCTCTCTTCTCAAACACATCTTTTAGCTTGTCCTTCTCCTTACATACAAAAATAATTATCTAAAATTAATAGTGGATAAAGAAGTGTTGGTTTATACAAATAACTTAACTTAAAATTATCAACACATAATACATGTACATAAAAATTAGTTTATATCATTGAGAATTTGTTAATATTTACTTATTTATACTAAAAGAATTTGAATAAACAAAAAATATGGATCGACCACATCAAAGTCAATGATATCTCTTTTGAGTTTAACATATACCCGAGAATTATACTAATTGAGACTCTTCATTTATCTCATCACCTATTTGTTTTTCTTATGACCATCAACTCAATTAATATTAACATAATTTTAGTATTGACATATTTAGTTATTTACAATAAATGTTAGCAGTAAATAAAAGTTTTTAAAAAATAATCGAGACTATAACACTTTCATGATTTTATAAAAATATTATTGTTGTGAATGTACATTTATTCAAATCCCCATATTTTTTTAAATTTTCTTTTTGTTCTTGATAATAATATCACCTTTTAAAGATTAACAAGTAACAACAAGATAATTAGTCAATAATTAAGTTATAGTAATATTTTTATAAATGAGTAACCAGAGATTTTTTACTGTAGGTTGGCAACTTGGCAATTGCCATATTCTTGTTGATACATGACTCAGGACACTCGTGTACCGTTGATCCTCTTCGTCGCTGACGTGGCATTTTAAACTAATCCGATAATTTTTCTCTGCGCTAATCTAAAAACACTTACTTTATATACGATAATCCTCGTATATTCAGTCTCTAATAATACGATACTGGAAGATCCGGTACGTAACATTTATCGTCAGATTGTTATCTTTCGAGTTCTTGTAAGAAAAACAAAAATATCCAGTTCATCTGTTTCTCCGTAACCGAAGATTAATCGTGAACGAAGATGATGATCACGAGGCGGATCTGGCGAAGCCATCGGTTGCTCCGCCAATTCAGTTCATCTTCTCTTACCGCTCCATCGTCCCGGCTACCGGAGTATCATTCTCGGTCGTTTACTTCTCCGACGTCGAGCCAATTCCTTGTTCAGTCTCTCTCTGTAAGTTCTTCGGACTCAGTTTCTCATTTTGTTGTGTTTTTGGCTTCACTCTGAGATCAATTTTCGACAAGATCTTCGAGAGTGTTAAGTTTGGAAGTACAGAAAGTTTCTAGTGGACTTTGCTTAGACGGATTAGTGTGAAATTTTGGATTTATGGTTAATTCTTGGGGGTAAGAGATCAAACAAGAGTAATTATATTTTTTGAATTTTTTGGCAGTTGATGAAATGTAGAAGCTGGTTTTCGAATGAAGCTATGGCTATAGATTCATGCGCAGGGGTGATTGATGTGCCACTAGCACAAACTGGTGAAGGTATTGCTGAATGTGAGCTTCTCAAGTGGTTTGTCAAAGAGGTCTGTTTTTTTTTTCCCACTTAAAAGATTCAATCTTTTGAACTGTTCTTTCTGGCTTTATGAATCGGCCAATTTGTTTTTTTAATTTTTTTTTATTTTGCAGGGTGATACTGTAGAAGAGTTTCAGCCACTCTGTGAAGTTCAGAGCGATAAAGCAACAATAGAGATCACAAGTCGGTTTAAAGGGAAAGTAGCTTTGATTTCACATTCTCCAGGTGACATTATTAAGGTTAGAGCTTACAAAATGAAAATTTTGGACTAACAGTGTTTAGGCCAGTAGACTTGATGATGTTAGAGGCTAAGATTGAGCATATTTTACTCATTCGAACTTTAAAATTTAAGAGATGATAGATTATCGACTGAACGATTTTGATATGGTAGTCTTTTGTGTTATCTATATATGTTTAAAGCTTCACTTTTACAACTACTTATATATGGTCAAATCTATCCATGCAAGGTTGGAGAGACCCTGGTTAGGCTGGCGGTTGAAGACGCCCAGGAAGCTCTTCTTGTAACCTCTAACAGTCCAGAAAATGCAAGTCCGGGAGGTTTAAAGCAAAAGACTGAGAATCTCGTAGGAGCTCTGTCAACTCCTGCTGTTCGTAACCTTGCAAAAGACCTTGGTATAGATATAAATGTCGTTATTGGAACTGGTAAAGATGGGAGAGTTTTAAAAGAGGACGTTCTTCGATTTGGTAGCCAGAAAGGAAACGTAACAGATTCCGTTTCTTCCGTGAATCCTGTTGTAGAAGGAGACTCCGTTTCCACGATAACAAGTAACTTTGAAGATAAAGTAGTTCCATTAAGGTATGCACGCCAATAGTTGTCAATATTTGGCTGGTTATACGCGCATATAAAGCCACCTTGTGTCTGAATCATTATCAAATATTCTTCACTCTCAGGGGATTCAGTCGAGCAATGGTCAAGACAATGACTATGGCTACAAAGGTACCACATTTTCATTTCGTTGAAGAGATAAATTGCGACGCACTCGTGGAGCTCAAGCAATTCTTCAAAGAGAACAATACAGATTCCAGCATCAAACACACTTTCCTTCCTACTCTAATCAAGTCACTGTCAATGGCTCTGATCAAATATCCCTTTGTGAATAGTTGCTTCAACGAAGAATCTGTTGAGATCATCCTTAAAGGTTGTTATAACTTTTGAGATCTTCTAATATCTTCGATTATATCTCTTCATGAATTGTTGGTTTCATGGCAGGTTCACATAACATTGGAGTCGCAATGGCTACTGAAAATGGCCTCGTCGTTCCGAATATAAAGAATGTTCAGTCGTTATCTTTATTAGAGATAACCAAAGAACTGGCTCGTTTACAACATTTGGCAACCAACAACAAGCTTAGCCCCGAGGATGTCACGGGTGGAACCATAACTCTAAGTAACATTGGAGCAATCGGTGGGAAATTTGGATCCCCTCTTCTAAACTTACCCGAAGTTGCTATCATCGCCCTTGGAAAGATCGAGAAAGTTCCAAAGTTCTCAAAAGACGGAACTGTTTATCCCGCATCCATAATGATGGTAAGCTTCCCATGTTCATCATTTCTTAGTAACAATGTTTATTGTTAGTAAACAAAGTCTGATATGAAACGGGTTTTTTTCTTTATCCAGGTTAACATCGCTGCAGATCATAGGGTTCTAGATGGAGCAACAGTAGCTCGGTTTTGCTGCCAGTGGAAAGAATATATCGAAAAACCCGAGTTGCTAATGCTTAAAATGAGATGAGAAAAAAAAGTTAATGTTTCTCTGTAAATCAGCCTTGTAGGAGACTGGACTGGGGGAATATTAATTGTATGCATCTACATGTAGGAATGAATAAAACCAAGTTTAACATGTCTGAAACAACTCTTTCATGAATCTTAATGTTCGAATAAGATCAAGTTTAGCGTCTGTAACTCAGCTAGCAAATTGTAAACTAGAACATTTATATAACAGGCTTTTTTTATGTATATATAATAATCGACTAATTTCCTAAATGGATTCAACGTTCGAATCTATGTACCACTACCAAACGCTCCACTTTTAATAAATGTTACAAGACAAGAGAATCCCCACATCTTACCGGTTCCAATCACTTTCAACCATCACCGATCTGAAGATTTCAAAATAATTATATTTTTAAGATGTTAATTACAAGCATATAATAACAACCATTGTATTAATTTCTTTTTGTATTGAAGGCAACAATACTGATTCACGTGAGGTATACAGCATTAAACTCTGCAGCTTTCACCAATTCAAAAAAGATTAAAAAACATCACACTTTTTTTTTTTTTTTTTCTTTTGGTCGGACATCACACTTTCCTATTAAATTCCTAAAATGGAATAAAAAGTTTTACGTGACCAAGTAAATGGGAAAAGAAGAGGTAGAGATCCTCTGTTGCGGCTCCATGTTAACCTCACGTAAACTCAAATATGGTATCGCCACGTCACCTTTCCTCGCCGGCGTTAAAGTCCCCGACAAAGGTCCACTCGTCGTCGTCGTACGGTACGGTGTATTCGACCCGGTCAGACTCTCCGTCGCGTAAATCGGACCCGACATCGAAATCGCCCGAATATTTTTGACCCTACGATCCTCGTTCAGACCAACGGCGGAGATTGGCCATTTCCGCCATTTGAAAAAGGGCAAAGCTTTCTTCCACCAACATCGTTTCTTCCTCTTGTTGTTGTTGTTGTGTAATGTGGTTCGGATCGGGTCGTCTTTCGAAATGTGTTTCTGGATCTTGAATTTAAGAGCGTTAATGGAGGGTTTCGAAGACGTTTCTCTCCTATGCTTCCTTGCTTCTTCCAAAACCTTTCCCCAAACAAAAACCATAAAACATAAAAATGAATCCATTACATATCAAAATTACTAAAGAACAGAGTCTAATGCGAAATACAGAGCAAAAACAAAAAAAAAAAAGCAAACCCATCGGGGTACCTGAAAGTAGTCGATTTGGGGATCGAAGCCATAGTCGTTAAAATGTTGAGAATCGAGAATAGGGAAAATTGGGGAAGTGTTGGACATTCTTTTGTTCAAGGTTCGTTTCTAGTTTTAAGGTAAGTGCTTTAATGGAGGAAAAATGGAGATAGTGAAGAGAATGGATATTGCCGTTGGGGGAGAGTGTGGGGTTCACTCAATTCATTGCGACAAGTCGTCGTAGTGTGTCCTTTTCAACATCCCTCGTTTCCTTCTTGCCTTTGTATTTGTAAAAAAAAACAAAAGCCAAAAAGGCCAAAGATTATTAATATCTCATTATGAAATTTCGTTTAAATTTTTCCAACGCATGTGAGCCAAATTTGATGGCACAAGATTTCGTATTTTAGCAAACAAGAATAAGGTAGACACAAAAGTGGAGTTTACTGCATTGTGTAGGCCACAAAGAGAAGAATGTTGTTGATTTTACTGTTCAAAGACAAATAACAATTGATATTGGTGGATGCAGGCACTCTCGAAGGACGATACATGTGCTATGTGCATGAGCATCACGTGATCCCCATAACCCATGCAACCCAGCTCCTCGACTTTCACATCTTTATATATTGTAAATAACTTACTCGGACAAACTTTATAGAATTTCCATTTACTAATAATATTACACTTTACATCTAAACCATATCACTCATAAGATGTCAAAACTTACAATGACAAAAAATCAAATGAATAATTCTTCAATCAGAACTCAGAAGACCACCCTCGAAAAACGAACAAAAAGCTCCGCTAACCGGAAGGTAAAATCAATTTACAAAATTGGGAATCTCCTCTCCTACATAGCCCCGGTGTAGGGAACTTGTGTCTGTGGGACCCACGTGTTTCCAAGTATGAATCTATCTCCGGTAAACATAAGAGCATCTTGTGGCGTTAGTTTCTTAATCCCAGGCCATTTAACTCTCTGGGCCTGATTCGCTCCGGGCCCAACATTCAAATATTCGGCGTAAAATAGCGTGTTCAGCCCAAAATCTCCATTCCAAAATGTCCATCCCGCGGGATCGATGACATCATCAATCGTCGTCTTCATGATGATCGTCCTTGAGAACGCTTGCCATGGCCTTCCGAGATAAGCTTTGTTCACAGATTTCACTGGTATATACGCTGGATCTCCAAGTATATGGCAGTTATGGAGCACTATTCCGGTCGGTTCACGAGGGTCGGTTCGTCCCTGGGCGGTCACCATACACGATTGATCTTTCATAGGTTTTCGTACGACGATTTTGGAGTTTTGGATTATGCATTTCGCGTCTCCGAAGATGAAATCGATGGTTCCGGAGATTGTGCAGTCACGGTAGAATTGACGGTGGGAGTGAGTGTACAAAGTGTCTTGGAAACCGTCGATTTGACACATGTGGAAAACGGCGAAATCCGCCGAGACTCTCACGGCCACCGCTTGTTCTCCTTCTGGTCCTGCTGTGTTCTCGATTCCGATGTTCTTCGCTGTGAAATGATCGCCTTCAACAGCTGCAAAACAAAAATTGGTGGTGTTGAATGTTTAGGTTAAGTTTGGAATCTCCGTTTTGGGAATTTTAAGGTTGGGAGATTGTTTGGAATCTTTATATTTTGGAATTTGAGGTTTTGAGATGTGGAAATTGAAACTTACTGAGGGAGCCTGTTTGGTAGGTCTTAACCTTGCTAATTCCAAAATTGAGATTACCGGTGATGACGGTCTTAGTTGGTCCGTCACCGATTAAAGTGACCCACGGCATTGCCCTGGTGACTACCACTTTCTCCTTGTAAGTACCTGCTTTGATATGGATGACGAATGGTGATGTGTTGCCCACAGGCACAGTGTTTAAAGCATCAGTGATTGTCTTGAATTGGCCACTTCCGTCTTGAGCCACCACGGCATTAGCCTTCACTGGTGCTCCTGCTGGAGTTTGCATGAGCCGTCTTGCCTCTGGTCCAACCCAAGTTGGGATACCATCTTCTGTGGACAGAAGCTTTCTCGCATAGTTTGAGAGAGACCCATCTAATCCTGTTAGTGTATAAAGAATCACATTACTGCATCTATTGATTGGTTGTGGATATTTGGTTAATTAAAAGTATACCTGTGAGGTTGGCATTAGGGAGAATGGTTGAGATGTTAGTAACCATTGCAAGGCTATTGCTAGTAAGCTCTTTTGATGTTTTGAAGATGTTGGCCATGTCCTTGATAAGACTCGACTTAATTTCGTCAAAGGAATCCATACATGTTTGCTGGAAGGCGATGGAGCCACTTAGCCAAACCCGAAGATCCTCAACAAAGTTCTCAATCTTACCGACTGAGTATCCTCTATCAAGACACTTTTCCAGGTCCTCAATGGCATCCAACATCACCTTCTCACACAGCTCGTAAGCACCTTTTTCTCCTGAGTCTTTGACGGCCTTGGATTTGACATCCACAGAGGCTTTTCTGAGGCCTTCTTTGATGGATTTAATAGTGACATTGAAACCGAGTTTAATGAGGACGAGTGGCTCAGTGGATTTAGGAGAAGCACTCATTAAGCTTTTGACGCATGTTTCTCTGTAGTCAGTGGGTGCACAAACTGCTTCAACAGCTTTGGTAGTCTGCACGATCTTCTCTTCTTCACCTTTGGGTGAGTATTTAGATGTTACAACGGCTACAGATACAACCATGATGACTAGCAAACCTGATACACTACCGGCAATGATGCATTTCTTCTTTTTGTCGCCATCAATCCCCATTTTTTTTGTTCTTCTCTATTCACAAATTTGTTAAAAAGGTAATTTGTTGTATTTTCAAGTTTTCTCCTTACTTGTAAATAATGGAGCAGACGGGGCCTGCACCGATGGCTATGAGGCCCCTTCTGACTCTAAATGTATTTTTGAGAGTGAGGTTTTTGGCTTTTGGTTTATACAATGCTTTGCACAAATGGATAGATGATCTTCATGCGGGTTTATGTACAGAAGAGTTTTGGTGCTATTGTTGGTGGGTTTTGTGAAACATGAGGCTATGTCACATTTTCTATCTTTAGGAATATTGTTTAGTGTATGAGGTTTTTTTACTCTATATTCTGAGGTTTCTCCATCTAAAGGTTTTGTTTTTAGCTTCGATTTTAGTCTATGAATAGCACTGTCTTGGGAGTTTGGGATTTGTGGGATGAAGGGGAAATTAAAACGAATCTTGATGATTTTATTAAGGAAATCTATTATTGGATGATTTAAACTAAACGAGAAATCATTTGGAAGTTGAAATTCACAATAAAACGGATAAGTAACTTGGTACCAAGGAGATCAGTTTCGGGGATGATCTGACAATGCATTAGTAGTAATGGTAATCTGAATCAGATGAGAAGATCCTGTATAAACTTTGTTCTGATTCCCTGTACTGCTTTTGAGTAAAGATTCAAGAACGGCTTTATTTTGATGTAAATAAAATGGGACACGTTTGATTCCTTTTTCAAGATCAGAAAATGATTTTAAAGCTTTGAAGCTCTCTGTAGTTCTAACTTGCCAATGGTGCCAAGATGAACTTCATCAGGTCCATCAGCAATCCTCAGTGTTCTAGCCGTGGCCCACAGATGCGCTAATACTGTGTCCGAGGATACACCAGCTGCTCCATGAACTTGAATTGCCGTGTCCAGTACCTTCAACGCCATGTTTGGAGCCGCAACCTGTATTCCAATATGATTTGGCTCAGGATTCTAATTCAGAAGGGAACAAAATTTGCAACTACAAAACTTTTTTACCTTGGCCATTGCCAGGATTCCTCGAGCTTTTTTGTTTCCAAACTTATCGAGATGATCAGCAGCTTCTAGAACCAACAAACGGGTTCCTTCCAAATCTACCCGCAACTATATCATACAATTCACTCATATAAGATATCAGACAAGTACCATTTGGGTGATTAGAGCACACAGTATTGTTTACCTTCGCAAGATCAGAGACAAAAGCACCGTGCTGGGCTATGAACTTCCCAAACGTTTTCCTACTAAGAGCTCTTTGAGCCATTAGCTCCATTCCACGCTCCGCTGCACCGATTAGTCTCATGCAATGGTGCAATCGTCCAGGGCCTAACCTACCCTGTTTTAGCAAACAAAGCAAGCGACAGATAAATTCAATTTTGTCTCAGTTACTGCAAGACTCGGAATCTTGAGACTTTCTTTTGTGGAATTACCTGAGCAATCTCGAATCCTCTTCCTTCTCCTAGGAGAATATTCTTAGCCGGGACAAATACATTTTCAAATGAAATTTCAGCATGTCCATGAGGGGCATCATCGAAACCAAACACCGTGAGAGGCCTCTTGACATGTATACCTGGAGTCCGCATGTCCACTAATATCATAGACTGCTGCTTATGTTTCGGAGCATTGAAATCAGTTTTTCCCTATACAGCCACATATATATTTCTTCTTGTTAACTACCAAAAATTACACTTATTCGTGTGTGTATCTATAGCTTTAGAGAGAAAAATAGCAAGGAAAGAGAACTAACCATGAGAATAAGGACTCTGCACCTGGGATCCATGGCTCCACTTGTCCACCATTTTGTCCCATTAATTACGTATGAATCACCTTGTCTGTATAAGCATCAGAATTAGCTATAAGGATCAATGTGGACTCGGTCTCAGTTTTCAGGCAGTAAGTAGAGAAAATTGAAGATGACATATAGCATTGGTATGCTTTCGTTTTTCTGTTTTTAGTTGGGAACTTGAATGAAAGTAGACTCCAACATAAAGAGAATCAAAGCAAATCTCGCACCTTCTAATAGAGCACTCAATATTGGTTGCATCAGAAGATGCAACTTGTGGCTCAGTCATAGCAAATCCAGAACGAATTTTTCCCTCAAGTAACGGAATAAGCCATTCAGAAATTTGTTCTTTGTTTCCATACCGCAATATCACCTGCAAGATAATACAGATTTTATAAATACAAGTTATAAGAAATGAAAGTTCTAGACAGTATACAGAATCAGGCTTTATTACCTCCATGTTTCCAGTATCAGGTGCACCACAGTTAAACACCTGTGGAGCCCAAACAGAACGACCCATGATCTCACAAAGGTAACCATACTCCAAATTCGTGAGTCCCTCACCAAACAACTTATGTTTCTCGGTATCCGCCAGTTCTCTTCGAGCTCTAGCAGCACTATCTACCTGCAAGAACCAATAATCCTTGAGTAAACAAGCTCTCGCTCAAAGGGAAAAGCAATAAGGAGATTTTAGAGAAAAGATACATACAGGAATAAATAAGTTCCATAGTCCTTCGCTTTTTGCCATTTCCTTTAACCTTTCCTCTTCGGGGTGAACGGTCCATCGTGAATCTGATTGAGCAAGTTTGGAAAACTCCTGTTCCATCGGATAGATGTGAGTTTCCATAAACTTGATCAACTTCTGCCTTAACTCCAATACTTTTCTGTTGGGGACGAATCTCCCAGTTCCATCTACAAGGCTCTCATATGACGGGCTCACATTTCTTTCAACTGCATCCCAAACGAGAAAAGCAAAGCCGTTATCAAATTACTGTTTATAGGTTAATAAGAAATGTAAGTTAAACAGCTATCCTTTAAAAAATTACCAGATGGAGGATGCTCTGGAAGAACATTTTGGCGAGCAATATAACCCAAAGAGGACTCTACAAGGTCATTAGCTTGGGCACCTGTATTCCGGGCGCGTTCACCAGCAGAAGCATTCCCCTGCATGATCAACACAATGCCAATGGATCTATAAACGCATAACAAAGAAACTCGAAATTAGTAAATTTTCCTGAGCCATACCATTAACCATCTATTATACACCCCTGTGTAGATTGCCGCAGCCCGAAACATAGAGAACGCTACGTAGAACTTCCAGTTTGCAGCAGGCCATGGTTTTCCCTAGAGGTTCATTTGCCAATATATCACAACCATCAAAATTTGCGAGAACTATAGACAATTTAGGAGGAACCCTGATTTCAAGGCAGCAGACAATATAATAAAACTAAACTTTACATGTTGTTGCAGAACTTACCGATGCAGAACAGTATTCTAAGAGAAATTCTGGCATCGAAAGAATTCCTTCTGGAACTCCAGTGGTTTCAAGACCTTCACTCACGTGCTCCTTATCAAGTTGAACATTCACAATGTAATGCTGCCAACACCATGAACTCTATATTTGAGCAGGAACTCCCAAAAAAAAAAAAAAAAAAATGTGAATACCATGTAACAAACAAAATTAGCTTATTACCATACAGCTGTATGCGACATCACACATTTGGTTCCCAAGCGTGGACAATTCCCAGTCAATTATTCCAATAACTCGATCCTGCAGCTTAAGGTATTGTCAGTAAGGTCCCCAGAGCCGAAACGAAAAATAAAAGAGCTTGTATGTTGCAGACCTCAGAAGGATGAAACACAAGATTATCAATGCGGAAGTCTCCGTGGACAAGGCCTGATGTTGCTCCTGTTGAATCTTCCGGGGGGGTGCTTTTGCGTAACCAATCAACAAGCTCAAGCATCCTTGGATTCCTTTCAGGTTTACCTTCACTGGTTGAAGCCAAATATTGTTTGAACCATCTATCTATCTGAAATTACGATATCCAATCACTTCAAAGATCTTCAGCAAGAGCACAAAAGCAATTAGAGAACAACAAAATAGTGATGACAACAGTCACCACCCCCCCAATTAATCCACTAACCTGTCTTCTGCAGTAATTGGCTCGTCGACCATATTTCTCCAGACCAATTTTATCCACATCAGCAGAATGAAGAGAAGCTAAGGCTTTGGCGGTTGCACGATATATCGCACTCCTTCTTCCAGGCGCTACATTCTAAGCCAAAACCAATGGAACACACATATTGTACGCCTATCAGCTCACAATGATTCATATCTCAAACTAGAAAACCGAAAATTCACATTCACATAACAGAATCTCTTACCGGCAACTTGGGATCAATAAATATACGTCCTTCCATAACCTCCATAATGTAAAACGCAGTCCCAATCACAGTAGGATCAGTGCATAAGCAGAAGACTTTAGGAACAGGAACTTGTGTATTCTCTCCCAAAGCTTTAAGCACCTATACATAACCGTCAACAAAAGCAATGTAAACAACATGACAAACAATTTCCAGCTTAAACAGTAACACAAACGATAAAATTGATCTTCTTGAACAGAATGGATCCAGATAACAAAATCAGAGTAATAGAATCATTTTCACCAAAAAAAAATTGACAATTGATACCTGAAACTCCCTTTCAACAGCATGAGCAGATTGAAGAAGCTTCCCAGGAGGCTTCTTCCTCAAAACGTATCGTTTCGATGAACTTCCTGAACCAACCTCAATCAGAAACGTGGGATTCGACTGCCCATGCCCGAACTGTAAAACCCAAAAAGCAAATAAGCTTCTTTTTCTTTCTTACCGAAGTGGTTTCTAGTCCGAGATTGGTAAGATACCTGTGAGACGGTGAATTTTGATGGGTTGGTCGGAAAACCGGAGACGTTGTCGGCGGCGAAACGAAGCAAGGCATCGTGATCGAACCGGTGAGCTGATTGGACACGTGTGACCAGATCTCCTGTGCTACTTCCCATGATTCTTCACTCTCTCTGCTCCTCGAGTTGCAAACCAATCATGTACAATAAGAAGCAAAGATCTTTAAGTTACAAAAATGGATTAAACAATCCTCCTATCTTGGAAAGTCGAAAACGTCACCTTTAGATTATATATTTTATTAAGAAGAAAATCGCAACCAAATTTCATATCATACAAAAAAAGAAAAGCTGTTGTAGTATCATTTTAGGAAAACAACAATATGGTTTTTTTTTTTTTTTGGTCACGAACAACAATATGGTTTTGTTCATCTTTCTATTATAAATTTAGAAATTACGTATTTGAGCTCCTAATTATATCAGATTATTCTATGTATCTTATTTATTACATGGTAAATTCATGATTAAATTGTTCTAACACAAAAATAATATATTAAGGACAATTGAGTTTATAATTATTTGTTGCTCATTCTTAACGGGTTAGATATTTGCCCAGTCATGTTCAGATTTGATTAGGTGTCCAAATCAGGACGTAATATATATATCCACAGTAGTCTTATGTCTACACGATCCAAATTTTCTTTTTTGAAATATCATGGAAATGGCCCATTTAGTTGGTGAAGAGTCCATTTAGTTATGTACAAGGCCCATTATATCTCTCGAGACATCTGCGAAAAAGAGAAGTGGGAAAGAAAAAAAACGAAGAGACGGAGTCACGACAGAAGCTGAAAACCCTCACCGGCGATGGCTCTAATCACCGCGCGGCGCAAATTAGGGACACTCCTTACTAGAACCCTCTCTTCCTCTACTTTTTCTTCTTCTTCTTCTTCGTTCTCAACGCTCTCTTCTCGTTCTCGATTCTCTGTGTCTCTAATCGACAAGGTTTCTTCGACCCGAAATGGACTGGGTCCGTGTTACATCTCGACCCGACTCAAGACATCCGGGTCTGGATACTCTCCGTTGAATGATCCTTCGCCGAATTGGAGTAATCGTCCACCAAAGGAGACGATTCTTCTTGATGGGTGTGATTATGAGCATTGGCTCATTGTCATGGAGTTCACTGATCCCAAACCTACTGAAGAGGAAATGATCAATGCTTATGTCAAGACTCTTACTTCCGTCGTTGGCAGGTATATTCCCTTTTCATTTGATTTCTGTCTCAATTCGTTTGTGCCTTTGATGGATTTGTGTTTTGTTGTAGCGAGGAGGAGGCAAAGAAGAAGATTTACTCTGTTTGCACTTCGACCTACACTGGCTTTGGTGCTTTGATCTCTGAAGAGCTTTCTTGCAAAGTCAAAGGTATCAACTTTTACTCTTGTTTAACCTCGGGTAGAAGATAAACACAGTAACATATCAGTCTCTTGGTTTGGTACATGGTAGTGTGTATAAGATATCTCATCAAGAGTTGTGTGTTATTCAGGATTGCCTGGTGTTCTCTGGGTTCTACCTGATTCCTATCTTGATGTACCCAACAAAGACTATGGAGGTATGTTACGTTTTGTATTTCTTCTGAAGGATTTGGGGATATTGTGAGTTATGACTAGAATCTAAACCATTTTTGTTTGGCTGATGTTCAGGTGACTTGTACGTTGACGGTAAGGTCATACCCAGACCACAATACAGATTCACAGAACAGCGCCAGGCTAGGAGCCGGACAAGGCCAAGGTATGATAGGCGCCGTGAGACTATGCAAGTGAGGAGAGAGCCAACACAGAACATGAGCCAAAATCAACCACCACCACCACCATCCCATGAGTCATCAAACTCCAGCTAGTCCCATAGAGTTTAAGAAACTCACTGCTTGATGTGTAATAAGCCCTAGTTATGATGAACATGAACAACTATGCATCTGTAATGGAGTTTCTTAAGCATGCGCTAAACACTTCGTGTACGAGAATTTTCAATTATTAACAGAATCATCGTTCTTACCACTAAACACATAACAGACTAGAATTCTAAAGTGAATTGCTAACGAAGAGAAACATATATATATGTACAATATATGAATAAAATATATACAGGAGAGATCATAAACTGAGATAAAGAAAATTCCAACACCTAACCGGAGATTTGGTCAGCACACCGGAGCTAAAGTCATGTTGAGCTTCTCCCTTTCACCATCGGTCACAATTCTCACTATCCTCTTAAACGCGAAATGCACACAATTCGACAAAGCAATCCAGCAAATCACTTCGTACACAAACTCCATTGCTGGATCCGACCACGACGAAGAAGAAGACTCATCACCAAAACCACCACCACCACCAGAGTTCCATCCCTTTCCGCCATCTCCACCGCCTCCGCCACCAAATCCAAAAGGACCATCGCTTCCACCGAAACCACCTTCTAACAAAAACCGACCAAATTCACCTCCGTCTTCCGAGTCACCACCATACAAAACTCTCCTCGTACGTTTCCTTTTACGAACCCGACGAATCGTCTTGTAAGAGCTGGATCTAACCGGAGGAGGAGCGATTGCGTCAACGGGAATGATAATCGCCGAAACGATTCCACCAGAAGACTGATCATCGGCGAACGAAACGTGATTAGCCAAATCCCATCGTTGAAGAAGAGACTTCCCAAACGCGATTCCTTGCTTCGCCGTGCAAACCGCGACTGTATCGGCGATCAGAGAATATTCCATTGATCGATCTTCAAGTTCTCCCCCCCAAATCCACCAAAGAGTTTTGGATCAGAGCTTCACCGGTAAATTCGGCAAATGACGGAGAAGGATTGTGATCCGGACCCGAAGGAGGCGGATAAATTGGACACGCAATTGATTTGCGCGTTGAATACCGATGCCACGTGTCTTGCAGTCAGGCTTGAAGAACACTCAAAATTGGGCCTATCTAAAGCCCATTGTGATTACTTCTTGAGTTCTGGCCCATAAAATAATCGTCTTGCAGACTCATCATCAACGACGACAAATCCCACGTGCTCACTGAACACTTTCGGACTTCAGACTCTGATGTGCTTCACTTCTGACTCGCTTTCTCTTTTCATGTCCATGCAGTTTAAAAGATATTTTGATTTGCAGTCATATTTATACGATCAAACTTTTCAGAAATATTCACCGTACTATCCTAAGTACATTTTTGGCTTCGGAACACACAAGTCTCTAGTAGTACAATCTTGAAAATATTAGTTTGAAGGAAAAGTAAAGTTACTTATATTAATAGTTTTTTAACTTGTGAAGTGCTAGCTGAATTTATCATATTTTGAATGTGTTTTTTTTTTCTTATAACAAAATATTTTGAATGTTTATATGATACAGTTAAAGACACCTAATTTAATAAAACTCAGATGTACAAAAAACTCAGAGGACGTAATTTGTAATTTAATCGATAATCAAGAAGTTAGCAACCCCATGTGACTTTTTTAGCTTTCGGGTGACCAATTACAACCGCTATGTTTGACTTAATATTTCATTTTGAGCAGTGAAAAATTAGATTTCGAAATATGTTATCTTGATTTGTTTTTTGGCCTTATTACAAGAAGTCAACCACAAGTGAAACCTATAGTATGTGTTTTGAGTTTTACTTAGATCTACGTGCATGCAAGTATCCAAACATTAGGTGTGTATATATACATACTTGGCTCATTTCCAAAGACCAAAGCCATTGTCGAATATACAATTTTTGTTGTGTCAAGTTTTAGTCAAACATCAAACACCAGGATACAAAATCACGAAATCCAATCTCGATCCAACTTTCAACGCATAGCTACAAATATTTATTAATTAAAATCAGCTTACATTTTTATATCTAGATATATGCATGTATTCGACTTCCCGAGGCTTTTTATTCAACCTAAATAGAATTTTGTGCCACGAAACCAATATTAAATGATATATTATCAGAGCTTCTAGTTTATGTAAACAGTAAAAAGAAGGAGAAGTTGGGTAGTCACTTCAACTTCTTGTTTTGTTTTTTCACCTGCTTTGTTTGTTTCACCTAATTTCATTTGATTTCAAATAAAAGACTCCTCTAGTCTATGGCTGATCACTTCTTTTCTAGGTATCACAAGTCTCATGTTCCTGCATTCAACAGCTATTAAAACGTCGTGATTATAATGTGAAATACTTTATCATGATGATAAATTCTGTCATCATAATAATCTTATAAAACTTCCAACTAACTATTACTCATGACAATGTACTATACACAACATGCAACCTTATCAATTCTAAAATGACAATCAAAAGAACATTGATGTGAAAGATCTCTAAACGACTCTATTTAATGTGTCACTAACCAGAATCTATACGTTAAGACAAACAAAACATTACCGTTAATCGAAACAAATCTAATTAGAAAACAAAGTAATCAACATTTATGTCGGTAGAAATAATGCTAAAGCCGTTTTTATCAATACAGTAATTAACTACAGTTGAAATCTAATGTTATAAACTGTGCTTATAATCATATTTTTACTTACTTTCCTCACGGTAAAAACGAGTTGCAAAGTGGCTGAACCTACGGATTTTTCTTTTGTTTAATTACCATATAATTTATGAAGATATATTGAAGGTTGATAAATCATAAATGGATTAATTTATGATTTATAAATCAATATATATATATATATCTCTCTTCCAATTTAAAATGTCTCTCCCGCAAAGTCTGCCTGCCTTCTCTTAATGTTTGTTATCTCTCTCTCAGCTCACTCCTTCAATTTTTTCTAGCCCACATATTTTTTTTGTTTCTCTCTTGACCTCCATTTTCCTGGAAAATTTCTTGAAAACTTTTGTTGCAATGGGTAAGATCCGAACCGGACCGGATCCAAAAGCAGCATTGGTCTCAGAGATATGTTCCTTGTCGAGATCACCAATCTCTTGCATTCATATCAACCGCAACTCCGGTTCTTGTTTCATCGATTGGTATCTCATTCTTGGCGTATGTTCTCTTTCATTTCTCATATTATCCGTTTTCTTGTCACATTTAAAAATATATAATTTTGACCAATATTTTTTTTGCGTTTTGTTCAAAATACAATTTTTATTTTTTATTTTTATTTTTTGTAAAGAAATGTGATGATTCATATTGGATAAAAAAAAAACAGATCCAGGAAGATGCAGAGGTCAAGCTCATTCGTAAACGTTATCACAAATTAGGTTCGCTTTTATTTATACTTTTTTTTTGTTAAATTACTAAAATTGCTACATTTGATTTAGGTTTTAATAACTTTTTCAGTATATTCCTAATATAATTTGTTTATTTTTGTTCAGCTTTGAAGGTTCATCCCGATAAAAACAATCACCCAAAAGCAGATTTTGCTTTTAAGCTTGTCCACGAGGTCAGCCAGTTTTTTATTTTTTATATATTCCTTCAAATTCCCAGCAAATTAAACATGAATAGATATATTTAAAAAAAAAAAAAAAAAAAGTTTTACATAAAATATGTTTGTGGACCTGAATCGTACTACGCTTAGTAAAATGTATCAGCTTGTTATCCGTGAAACTCATTAATTTTCCCAAGTACTATATATACACTATAATGTTCCTATAACCCGGTTTGGCTTCTTCCGGTTCAATTAAGTTTCTTGAGAAATCCGGTTATTTCGCCGGTTCAAAGAGCTTATTTTATGTTGTGTGTTTTCGACGTATGTAGGCTTATTTATGTCTTTCAGACGAAACAAAGAGAAGATGCTTCAACACAGATCGAAGAAAGAACATTTGTATGATATGTAGTCGAGTATCACATAAATCCAAAGAGAATCGCACCGAATCCAAACCGAAACCGAATCGGTTTAGTCAAACCCTCAGGGATTTCAGGGACAAGTTCAGAGAAGAAAACAAGGTGATAGAGAGATGTCTAAAAACCAACAGTGCAAGATTTATGGGCAACCGAACCGAAAAAGCTCCAGTTTGTGGTATACCGAACCGAAAGCGGTTTCAGAAGGAGTCACCGGTTTTTAATCCAGCGGATTATAGTTTATGGGGCTATCCACATGTGAGAGATCGGGTGTTGGATAATAGCTTGTCGGATTCAAAAATGTTTATGAGAAGTAGATCCACTTGTGTTCACTCATGAGCAATGATTTTAGGGTTGACTCTCTATATCACCCCCTACTATAGCCACTAAAGCTGTTTTGCCCCAG
>OVAF01000082.1:0-80886 GCA_900406245.1 Odontarrhena argentea | reverse complement strand
TAGAAAGAGTGGCGACTTGACCACGGAAAGCAGCAATTACAAATCCAATCCTACCAGTGGACATACTCTCGATACACTTCTGGATAACATGATTTCCATTTTGATCTCTAACACACTTCATCACCTTCCCATCGTAAAAGAAAAGGAGAAATAGCATACAGTATTTATCAAAGTCTCAGGCTTGAAACCACTCATGACGTTTTTCGGCATTCCCGGCTCCATACTCTCAAATTGCTGAGAAAATCAATACATTTTCAGGTAAACGAAACTACCATTCGACCCAATAAGCTGTTCTTGGATCGCTTGAAACGACTGTCCCGGATCCATATCGATGAAGACTGCATAATCGGAGACGAGGATCTTCTTCCGATTAAGACGTCTAAGGGGTTTGATTCGGATTAAATAGAGAAGAAGACTGTGTGAGATCTGTATTTCGGAACTGGGATTAGAAACGACGTCATTGAAAAACGCTTAGGAACTCTATAATAGTTTAAGAGTTCATTAATTATTTTTGAAAATTGAAATTTTTGAGGAGAGCATCAACGATGATGAATTGGGGAGGATGAATTGGTGTTATTTTCATTGATAATGTGTTATAGTTATAGTCTGCTGATGTGTCCAATTGAAATGTTTTGATTGGTTTTTGTAAAAAAATTCTGCTGACATCATCGAGGCTGATGTGTCAGTGGCTGGTGAGACCTAACTCTACTTTTATATAATAGATTAAAATGTCAAAAAAAAAAAAAAAAATTTTGGCGAGGCCTACCGAGAAGATTGGAGGTCCACTAAGATATATATAATTGAGCAAGTATAATTTGGAGAACTCTGGCATTGACGCTAAGTCAAAACCCTAAAGAAAAGTAGCTAGAAGAAGATATTTCAATGTACTCCAAGGTTAAATTCCACGTTAAATCTGCGAAGTCAATATCTTCTCAAGTAAAGAAGAGGAAGACTCGGTGGCTTGCACTCTCAGAAACGACGCCAATTCCTTCACTTCCTGATGATTTGCTATTGAGTTGCTTAGCTCGTGTCCCTAGATTGTACTATCCGACTCTCTCTTTAGTTTCCAAGAGCTTTCGATCTCTTATTGCTTCACCCGAGCTATACGAGGCACGGTCACTCTTAGGAAGCACCGAGAATTGTCTCTATGTCTGCTTACCATTGCCTGATGATGATCTTAACCCTCGGTGGTTCACACTCCGTCCAAAAGCTGGCAAAACTCCGTATAGTTACTCCAGTGGCAATATTTTGGTACCAATCTCATCTCCTAAGTTTCTTGCGCAAACGTGTAATCTCATAGCGGTTGGTCCGAAAATCTATGGAATTGGTCGGGAAGGGTGGTTTTCTTCTTCTAGAGTCTCTGTCTTGGACTGTCGGTTTCACACTTGGCACAAAGGTCCAAGCATGAGAGCAAAGCGGAGCTGCTTGTCCGCGGCAAGCCTAGTAGATGGGAAGATATATGTAGCGGGAGGCAATTCCTTGGAATGGGTCGAAGTGTTTGATCCAAAGACTCAAACTTGGAGCTCGGTGACGAACCCTGGAATAGAATTCCAGGAACGCAATGGATATAGACGTCTCGGGAGCTTTGGACTTGAAGGAAAATTCTATCTATTTAAGGATGCTCTTTTTTATTACGATGGTGTGGTTTACAATCCAAAAGAAGGTAAGTGGAACCGGCCTGTACCTGTGGGAATGAATGAAAATATAGGTTTTGGAATTTCCTCTAAATCTAATTATTGCGTTATAGACAACGTCTTGTTTCATTGGGATCTTGGAGATTTCGAGTGGTATGACTCTAAGGTAGATGAATGGAAGAGAGTGAAAGGTGATTTTAAAGACTTGTCTAATTTAAGAGACAACTGGTTTTGTAAAACAGTAGGTTATGGTGGGAAATTGGTCGCTTTGTGGAATGAGAGTTGTTATCCTTATAATTTTGGCTATATTGTAAATGTGATTTGGTGTGCGGAAATTGCGCTTGAAAGACGCAATGGAGAGAATGGAGATGATATTTGGGGGAAGGTTGAATGGTTAGATGCTGTGCTTACAGTCCCCGGGTCATGTGAGTTTTCAAAAGGGAGTGCTCTAATTTCTGTGACTATGTGATGATATATTAATGGCTATTCACGGAGAATCAAATTTTTTCATTTTGTATTGAATATGGGTTTTTTTTTTCTTTCTTTCTGGTGGTGTGTGGAGATTGTGCATGAAAGACGCAATGGAGAGGATGATTTGGGGAAGGTTGAATGGTCTAATGTTGTCCTTAAAGTCCCCGGATCATGTCCTGGTGGATGTTGAATTAATGCAGGTGGTCTTTTTGCTACGGTTTGATGATATAATGTGAACACATTAGAATAGGCATTTCATTTTGTTTTCAACACTTGTGTTGTTTGCGGGATGCCTGAATGCAATTGACAATGTTTCACATCTTAAGCATATATGCATTCACTCATAGACGATTCAAATTTTGATTTTGAAGGGTATGATTCACTTTACATCCATAAGAAAAGACTTATATTGTTTTATAAATTGGATATATGGCCTGAAATAATCTAAAATTTGTGATATGAAAATTTTGGTTTTTAAATTACCGAATCATATCGTTTCTTTCATTTTCAATAAAGTTTAAAGTATTTTTTAAAAAATGTGAGAGGTTTGAAAAGAACATATTATTCAGATAGAACAGAACCCTAGAAACTGTTGCCTGCGACCAAATTAAGTAAAGTTACTCTTTGCCAATTAATGTCTAGTCAAGTCAAGAGAAGAAGAAGAGGAAGACTAACCCTTTCGTTTGTTCCTGATGGTTAGATGTTGTGCTTACAGTACCAGAGTCATCTCTCTTGTCAAATGCACACGCCTTTTCTGTTATTGTTTTGATGATATATAATGCCTACACTCATAAGAACATGCTTTTCATTTTACTCTAATTTCTATGACTACTTGATGATATAATTGTTGCTCAGGAGAATAGGCGGGTTTTTGAAAAGACTAGGTAAGATCCCTTCAGTTGATTATAACACATTTTTTTGTTCATTTGACTTGATTGTTGAGATATCTATGGATTAATCTTTCATGTGTTTGGTGTTGCGGTTCTAAAGTTCATTGTTTATCAAAACTTTTGTTACTATTAATATTTATTTGCCTAGTGTTCTATCGTAGCAACAAAATCAGTAGCAATGAAAATCAATTGACAAAGCTAATGTTTTTTTTTTTTTTTTTTTTTAAAATTTCTTAAGGTGTACGTATATCATATTCTTGATCATTTTTTTTCTAATCATCGAGACGGTACTAACATAAACCACTAGATTGTAAGTCCTAGTCACTTATATAAAGCGTATTTGGTATGCATTATTTAAGGTCAAACTTATAAATTTATAATCTCTTGAAGACTTAAATCTATGGACCAAAAAAGCCAATATCCACAACGTGTAGTCTAGTGGTTTGTCCTAGTGCCGCCATTCTTGATGTATAATATTATTGTTGTTAACATTTTCATGATTTTCGATTATGTAGTTTTGCTCACAAATTTTACGAATATATTTTTAATAAAAAAAAAATGGAATCAAACCGGATGACGAATTGGATTTAAAGGACTTTTTTTTGTTGAAGCCTAGGAGACCGGACTAATAAAGAAGATGTGAGGCCTATTAAGATAAATTGAGCGAGTATAATTGGGAGACCTCTGGCATTGACACAAAGTAAAAACCCTAGAAGAAGATATTTCTATGTACTCCCACGTTAAATCAGCAAAACCAACGTCTTGTTCTCAAGTGAAGAAGAGGAAGACTCGATGGAGTGCACCCACACAGACACCAATTCTTTCACTTCCCGATGATTTGCTATTGAGTTGCTTGGCTCGCGTCTCTAGATTGTACTACCCGACTCTCTCTTTAGTCTCCAAGAGCTTTCGATCTCTCCTTGCTTCACCTGAGCTTTACAAGGCACGGTCACTCTTAGGATGCACCGAGAATTGTCTCTATCTCTGCCTACCCTTCCCTTATGGTCTCAACCCTCTTTGGTTCACCCTCTGTCGGAAACCTGATAAAAACCTAACCCAAGAAAATAAGTTGGGTAAGAAGTCAAGTGGTAATATTTTCGTACCAATCTCACGTCCTAAGTGTTTTTCGCAATCGTGTAATCTCATCCCTGTTGGTCCGAAAATCTACGGGATTGGTCGGGAAGGGTGGTTGTCTTCTTCTAGAGTCTCTGTCTTGGATTGTAGGTTTCACACGTGGCACAAAGCTCCGAGCATGAGAGAAAAGCGGAGCTGCTTCTCCACGGCAAGCCTAGTAGATGGGAAGATATATGTAGCCGGAGGCAATTCCTCGGAATGGGCCGAGGTGTTTGATTTAAAGACTCAAACTTGGAGCTCCGTGACTAACCCTGGAATTGAATTCCAGGAACGCAATGGAGCTAGACGTGCTAAAAGCTTTGGACTTGATGGAAAATTCCATTTATTCACGGATGATGACTATTATGGTGTGGTTTACAGTCCAAAAGAAGGTAAGTGGAACCCTGTAGTAGGAGGATGGAATGATGTAAATATAGGTCATGTAATGACTGGTTGTTATTGCGTGATAGACAACGTCTTGTTTCATTGGTATCTTGGAGATTTCGAGTGGTATGACTATAAGGTATTCGAATGGAAGGAAGTGCAAGGTGTTTTTAAAGATCTGTCTAAGTTTAGTCAGCATTGGTTTGGTAAAACAGTAGGTTATGGTGGGAAATTAGTTGCTTTGTGGGAAGAGAATTTTGACCCTCATGAACACAAGATTTGGTGTGCGGAGATTGCGCTTGAAAGACGCAATGGACGGAATGGAGAAGATATTTGGGGGAAGGTTGAATGGTTAGATGTTGTGCTTACAGTCCCCGGGTCATGCGAGTTGTTGAAAGGGAGTGCTCTAATTTCTGTGACTATTTGATGATATATACTGGCTACTCACCACGAGAGTAGTTTTTCGTTTTGTATTGAATATTAGTCTTTTGTGATATTTCGTTTCTTTTCATTTTGTATTGATCAATTTTTTTGTGTTTCGTGTTTTAAGCAGAATGCTTTTGGCAAATTGTTTCGGTTATAAACCATAAATGCATTACAATTGTAGACGGTTTGGAAATAACCTTCCTTTGTATGGCTTCTCACATTTTCATGCCTTGCATTGTCCTTAAATCTAATATATTTGGTCATTCCTTAAGTCTATTTTTTTTTTCATAGTGAATGAGTTATTGGAGGGTTACATTCATAGAAGTTAGAAGCCCAAATCACCATTTATATTTATAAATATATTATATATATATATATATAAACTACAAGCTAATGGGAGAAGGGAAAGAAGATACGAGGCCTACTAAGATAAATTCAGCGATTATATAATAAGCATCCGGCATTGATGCAAAGTGAAAACTCAAAACCCTAAAAGTCCACGTTAAATCTATTGTCTGCCTAGAGGACAAGAAGTGTGTACTCCCACGTGAAAGCAGCAAAATCAATGTCTTGTCAAGTAAAGAAGAGGAAGACTCGGTGGAGTACTGTACTCACGACGCCGCCAATTCTTTCAGTACTTCCTGATGACCTGCTAGTGAATTGTTTGGCTCGCGTTCCTAGGTTGTATTACCCGACTCTCTCCTTTGTTTGCAAGACTTTTCGATCTCTTGTTGCTTCACCTGAGCTTTACAAGGTACGGTCACTCATAGGACGCACCGAGAATTGTCTCTATGTGTACTTACCATTCTCTGGTGACCTCAACCCTTGTTGGTTCACGCTCTATCGAGACCCCGACTCAAGTGGTAAGTTTTTGGTACCAATCTCATCTCCTAAGTTTCCTGCGCAATCGTGTAATTTCGTAGCGGTTGGTCCCAAAATCTATGGAATTGGTCGGAGCTCTTCTTCTAGAGTCTGTGTCTTGGACTGTCGGTTTCACACTTGGCACAAAGATCCAAGCATGAGACAAAAGCGGAGCTGCTCCTCCACGGCAAGCCTAGTAGATGGGAAGATATATGTAGCCGGTGGCAATTCCTTGGAACGGGTCGAGGTGTTTGATCCAAAGACTCAAACTTGGAGCTCCGTGACGGACCCTGGAATCAAATTCCAGGAACGCAATGGAGATAGACGTATCCAAAGCTTTGGACTTGAAGGAGAATTCTATCTATTTAAGGATGATTTTTTGGTTTATGATGATAGTGTGGTTTACAATCCAAAAGAAGGAAAGTGGAACTCTATACCTGTAGGAATGAATGAAAATATACGTTTTGGAAATTTCTCTAATTATTGCGTTATAGACAACGTCTTGTTTCATTGGGATCTTGAAGATTTCAAGTGGTATGACTCTAAGGAAGGCAAATGGAAGGATGTGCAAGGTGATTTTAAAGATTTGTCTAAATCTAGTAAGCATTGGTGGCGTAGAACAGTAGGTTATGGTGGGAAATTAGTCGTTTTGTGGCATAAGATTTGTTATCGTAATGGTGATGACTATTATTTAAATGTGTTTTGGTGTGCGGAGATTGCGCTTGAAAGAAGCAATGGAGATGATATGTTGGGGAAAGTTGAATGGTTAGATGTTGTGCTTACAGTCCCTGGGTCATGCCATTTGTTGAAAGGGAGTTCTCTAGTTTCTGTGACTATTTGATGATATAATTAATGGCTACTCATGAGAATAAGACTTTCATTTTGTATTGAATATGTGGTGTGCGGAGATTGAGCTTGAAAGACGCAATGGGGAGAAGATTTGGGGGAAAGGTTGAATGATCTAACGTTGTGCTAAAGTCCCCGGATCACTAGAATAGGCTTTTTCATTTTGTTTTGAAATACTTGTTAATGAATGTATGATTCACTTTACAAACTTAAGTTTATGACTCAGATTGTTCAAAATTATGATTTAAATTTGATGAATCAAATTTTAAAATTAAAACAGCTCTACCGGGATTTAGCGGTTTAACACAAATCAGAACCGGTTTCATTAACAAAAACCGGTCAAAACGATCCAATCGGCCGGTCAGGTGAGGTTTGCAAAACATTGGTTCAAACAAAGTCTACAAAACATAAAGAAGAGTCTTATCCTGCGTTCTACATTCGGAAAATAACAAACCAAACTCAATAAAGTCCTCAACTTTGGTCCTCACTGAGCTAAATACCTAAGATTCTGCTACGAAAACAACGAAATCCCCCAGAGAAGCAACAAGATCATCATTTACCCTCAGCTGCAAGTTTAGCTGCAACTTGTTCATCTGACAAAGGCAGGTAATAGATCCTGGGGATGGCCTTTGTCTTCTTGAAAAGATCATCGAGAGTGACTATGGGAGGCTCTTGTTCCTCAGGGATTAGAGGAGGAGGAGGCGGGAGAGGAAGACGCTCTACGACCGGAGGGAGTTTGGCCAGAGGTGGTGGTGGTGGAAGAGCAGTTGGAGGTGGCCGCAAAGGAGCCTGAGCTTGTGGCTGAGCCTGAGGTGGTGGAGGAGCTGGCGTAGTTGGAGTCGGAGGAGCTTCCAGTTTTGCTTTCACTTCTTCTGCTCCGACAAATTCAGCTACCAGAAGGCGGCCACCGTTGGGAGGCCATTGGAGGTTGTACACTGCCTCCCTTGTTGCTGCAGCTTCTTCAACCGAAGAATACTGCATTCACATCACAAACTCATGTTAATAGAAGGTTTTTAGATATTAATATAACTAAAATCAAAAGACCAAAAAGGACTGAAGAAGAGGTCTTACTGATACATAGCAATGGGTCTTAATGTTGTCCATCCAGAAACTAGTGACATTTCCAGTTTTACCCAAAAGCTCTTGAACAGCCTTCAGGGTAAATGGCCTAAGGAAACGATCAATCCTGAGGGAATTTGTTGGCTCCTTTGGCGATGGAGGAACTGCCAATAAAATGAACACACATATATCAATCAATGTCCTCAAAAACAAGAAATGAAATGAAACAAACATATCTGGGTGCTTAATTACATACCCACACGCTCCTTAGGTCCATCTTCACTAACAGAAGAGTTCGACCTTGAGAAGTCGCGCTTCAGACCAGTTGACCTCGGAGTTGTAGCAGGAGCAGCGTTATGAGTAGCCTGCGCATCAGGAACTTTAATACTTTCAGAGTTCCATCGGCGCTGCCTCTTCGCAGGCTCATTACTTGCAACAGCTTCCTGAGCTACAATAACGTATAAACCAAAACAATTTCAGTGTATGCTTCAAAGCCAACAGACACAAGACATTAATATCCAACAGAATTAATATATGTCTCAAAACCAACACTACAAGATTAGCAAAGTAGTTGATTTCCAAACAAATGAGAACAAGCAGCCTTACCATTAACAGGAAGCTTTCGTTTGTCCACCACTGGATGACTCTTATTTTCAGGGGCTTTCCCTTTCTCAGCATCCATAATACCAGCATGGGTTTCCTCCTTATCAGTAAGCATTTCGTTTTTCTCACTCTTATACACCACTTCATCAGATGTAACTGACTCATTTTGTTTAGTCTCTGGCTCATCATCCATAGACTCATCACCAGAACTTCTATCTAAATTCAACTTTTCTGAGTCGCCTGCATCGACAATATTATTTCCTTTGGTCATATCAGCAGCATCGCTGTCATCTCCACCTCCAACAGATATCTTCTGCTCAGATGGCTTCTCAACATCCATAGGATGCGATTCGCCAATGACTGTTGATGGCTCTTGGGACTTAATAACATTTTGTTCTAATTGGACATCATCAGCAATTTTGTTATCCTTTAGTTCTATTTTTTCATTATTTGACACAGAATCAGTAGAAATACAATCAGATTTTACCTCAAACCCCGTAACGGGGATGACCTCAGATACCTGGTTGTTCGTAGCAGACTTTTCAAGCTCTGCTTTAGTTGGTTCAGCCTTAGTATCCCCATCATATAACTGTTCCTTATTCTCCATCACTACATCAGATCCTTCAACTACTACCCAAGAGTCCAGCCCATCTTTCAAATCAACCACTGAACTATCATGACCAGCTACGCCTCTAAAATCATCAACCTTTTCACCCTGATTGTTTGTCCCTGCAGGTGGTATTATCTCAACCGCAGCTGATCCCTGAGTCGTTGCCTTAACCTCATCCGCAACAGGAGTAGTCTCAGTGCCCAATGCCACTTCAACAGGAGCAACAGGAGCGGTTTGCTTCCCGTCGTCTCCAGGAGTATTCTCAGCCTCTTTTTGCTTAGCTACTTCAGCAGCAAGAGCAGCAGATTTGAGCCTCTCAGACTCTTCTTCCTCAGCACGAATAGCCTCATCTAAACGCCTCACAAGTTCCTCCTTCAAGCCTCTTGTTATCAATCTCCTTCGTTTAAGCTCTTCTTTCAATTCAGTAACCTTCCACTTATCAATTGGTCTGTTGTCCAAAATCGCATACGGTGATGACGACATCTTAGCTGATTCTACATAAACCAATGTAGAATTAGACAAATTATCGTACTCAGAACTCTTCTCTAAATCCAAATTCGCCAACAAAAACAAATCTTCCATCATAAGAAACACTAAATAACAAAATTTATCCGAGTTCTTTAACAATACTAATGACACTTACAGTAAATTGGATTGAAACTGAGAATGAACGCAATGTGAAACCCTAAATTTTCAATTACAATAAGAAGAAGGCCAATTAGTGAGTGAGAGAGACAATTAACCAAAACCCACCACGAAAGATTACAAATTTCAACCAAAATCAGATGAAACGATTCAATTTCTTAACTGAAACCCAGAAACAACGAACACGAACCTTGAAGAAAAAACGAAATCGAGACGAAATGGGAACGGAGAGAGTGAGAAATCTAATGGATAAGGAGAGATAAAGCAGACATTGGCGAAATTTCAATCTCGTTCTTTGATTTCGGATAACAAAAAAAAGTTTGGGGATTTTGATAAGAGGAGGCGAATTCTAGGGTTCTTGATAAAGGGAAAAAAATCGAGTACTTGAAGCTGAAGGGGGTTGTTATCATAAATACCACAAAAGAGATATAATGAAATGTCGAAATTAGCCTTGCTGTAATACGGCGTCGTTTTAACGCTTTTGGGGGGGGATTTTCCCAGAGACGAATATTACTCTCGCCGGAGGCACCAAGTCGTCTTCTTCTTCTCCGTTTGTCGTCTCAGCGAAGCGATAATGCTGCGGAAGTAAGTTTTCTGAAAACTCTAGAGATTTGTATTCTTTGTGATGAATTTGGGGGTTTGTAATGGAGTAGATTCGTGTGTTTGAAATGAGATTAAGAGTGTGATTTTGTTGTTGGTCGCGATGAAATTGAGAGGTGCTTTGAGTTTGATTCGATGCCTTACCGAAATGTAATTGGTGTTGTTGTTCTAGGTCTGTTCTTGAGCTGTCTTCGCGTTTGTCAATAAAGAGATTCCCGAGGAATTTGGGAGCTCAGGTGAGTTTTGGCATTATTGAGTGGTGTGATTCTAGTTTTTGAGTACACTCGTTGATTGTGTTATGTTTTCGTTAGCAGAGGTTTCATCTGAGTTCTTCGAGAAATGGTAAAAATGGTCTTCCTGGAGCTAAACCAGATGTCTCAAAAGTTGATCCAGTTAAAATGACTCCTCCCCCTCCTCCTCCTACGGGTAAACCGGAGGATGGTAAAGGTGGTTCTGCGAAAGTGGTTGTAGGAGGTGTGGCGGTTGCTGGTGCGTTTCTGGTAGCATATCAGACTGGGTATTTGGATCAGTATATAGGGAAAGAGGAGGAGAAATTACTTGAGAAAGTTGAGAATGTTGTTACTGAGAAATTGGAGGAGGCGCGTGACTTGAATGTGGAGGATTCTACTGGAACTAGCTCATCAGTGGATGGTGAAGCTGAAAAGCAACCTGAATTTACTCATTTTGAAGGTTCTGAGGGAATGCAGAGTGATGGGAGAGTGCAACCGGAGTCTGATCCAACACCTGACCGTTTTACATATATTTCCCCTAACCAAGAAGAGACGCCTCAAGAAAGTGCTATTGATACAGCAGAGAAAAGCTTGCCTGTTTCTTTGGATGATAATTCTGCATCTGAAGAATTGAAAACTAAGTCTGACACATCCCCAACAATTACTTCTGAATCAGAAAATGTGAGGTTTGAAGGTGTACAAAAAACTGAGGACAGTACTATTGTTAGTGACCAGTCTAGTTTGGTTCATAGAGAAAGTGAAGTGGAATCTGCTTCACCGAAGGATCCTGTCACTGAAAAGGCACCTGAGGTACTAAATTTTCTTTAAGTGAACTTGAGAGTACACTACACGTAATGAAAATAATAGCTTACTAATTAAAATGCATAAGATAAATGTCTCACCTTTCCCTTGTTTCATGCCTTTCATAGATTCTTTCTTGTTTGCATAGAATGTTTGTATAGTGGAAGTAGATACTTCTAAGTAAAAAGGATTGTGCTACATTGTCAGAATTAACAGCATTACTTAGTTTCGTACACTTCATACTATATTGATAAAATTGGATGTTCATATGGACACTTCAAGGTATCTGTCCTTAATCAAATTCTGATATATGCTGATTCTTTAGGAAGGAGCGTAGGGAACACAATGTTGGATTAGATTACTATCTTCTTTAAAGGTTTAGTTGAATATTATTAGATTTGCGTGTGTTTGAGATTTGCTTTGGTTGATGTTTCTAATTCTATGTATGATTAGGTTCGGTTCTTCTATATCTTTAGCCTTCGAAAGGCCGGCTTACTATTTATCTCAATAGAATTTTTCTTTCAAATTGACACCTTCCACTGGTCTTTAACAATCTAGGAAAAGTCAAGAAAATCTTTTAGTACTGTCAAGATTATATCTTATAAAGTCTCAGATACGTAGTATTGTCTAAGGACGGCTGGAGGTTCTTATGAAGCTTTAGTCGAAAGAAGAAGCCTGTTAAAGATGTTGGGTAGATGTAATTCTCTAATTAATAGTTCTCTTACAGGAAGGCATTGAGCGGGAAGTAGACACACCAGGTTCTCTCCTTAAGGAATACAATCTAGAAGGCAGTGATACTGAAAGCACTGGATTGTCATCCATCGGGGAACAACTAACTAAAGAAACTGAGGTTACAAACTTGACTTTCGTGTCTCTGTTTTCTACTTCGGTGCTTTGTTTGATTGATAATTTTCATAAAAATATGCTTACACTGGTTTGTTTTGTAAACTAGGCTCTTCCTAGCTCATTTGAGGGGCAGAAAGATATTTACATGACCGAGGATGGAAAGATGGTAGTTGATTTTCTTACTGCCATTCATGCAGCAGAGAAAAGACAGGCGCATTTAGATGCCCAGGTTTTTGCTGAAGAATTACGAGCCTTAAAGGTTGTTTAAAAAACCTAAATAATTCATATTAACTATTTGTTATCTATACTATCTTGGCTTTATCTGTGACTTTTTAGCTTATATGCTGATGTCAATTGTTTTGAATAAATTCAGGAGAAGTACGAAAATGAGTTGAGAGATCTGAGGGCACGTGAATTAATGCGTATAGAGGAGGCGGCAATATTGGATAAGGTAATTTTATCTTTTATCTCTAATTGATTGACTCACTCCAAGGACAGGTTCAGTGACAAAGCTCATGCCAATTATTTTCAGCTTTATATTTTGCTTCTCTAATAAATATGAGCAGTTTGATGCGGTTTTCCACTGGGTTTTGTTAACATCTATGATCTGTCTAACAATTTCATATTCCTGGTGAGAAAATATACGAAAATAATTCATGTTCCACTATTTCTTTATTCAGGAGCTAAAAAGAGAAAAAATAAAAGCAGCAGCTGCAATCAAGGCAATCCAAGAGAGAATGGAAGATAAGCTCAAAACAGAAATTGAACAAAAGGTCTGCAAATTGTAGGAAATTGACAATAAAATTGTATTTGCTGCTTGGAGAGTCATAACTAACAATGTGTATTTACTGCAGGAAACTGAAGCACAAATAGCTTTGAGTAAAGCTGAAGAATTGGCAAAAGCAGAGTTGAATTCCGCAATTGCAAAAGAAAAGGCAGCACTTGTGGAAAAATTGGCAGAAGTAGATCTTAATGTAAGTAAAGACGAACTGCTGAACTTCATTTCATATAATCTAATGGCTCCGAACTCATGGTATAGAATATTGCATCGACTGTTTCAAATCGTAATTAGGAAGAACGTGTAGGAATCCAGATGCACGTTGGAATCAGATAGGTTCTGAATATGACATTAAGTATCTTGCTTCTGTAATCCATAATTGTTCTATGTAACCAAGTAAAATTCCTGAATGTGTAGTCATGTCTCTTTTTTCCTCTTCTAATTTCTGTAGATAAAGGCGCTCTCTATGGCATTCTATGCACGTTCTGAAGAGGCTCGCCAAAGTCATTCAGTTCACAAGCTTGCATGGGTAAGAATTGATATATCATGTAACTTGGCACCTTTTAAGTTGATATATGATAACAAAGGTATTGTGATTATTGTAGGATACACTTGCGTTGGAAGATGCACTCTCGAAAGGACTACCAATCCAAAAAGACATTGATATGATTCAGTCTTACCTTGATGGAGTTGATAAAGACTCATTCTTAGGCTTGGTTTTATCATCTCTTCCAGAAGAAGCACGATCCAGCGGAACAGAAACAGTCCTGCAACTGAACCAGAAGGTGACCTTTCTATTTCCCAACAGAATCAATAATCTATAGATATCAACAGATGTAAAAGCCGTTTAACTTATGGCGTACTCTCATCTTGTATTTCAGTTTAATACTTTGAAAGGAACACTTAGACATTTCAGTCTCATTCCACCTGGTGGTGGAGGAATGCTAGCACATTCTCTAGCACACGTAGCATCTTGGCTCAAGGTATGTTAATTACGAAACAATACTCCTTATTCAAAAACTCTGAAACCTAATCGCTCTACTTGTTTATTCGTTACAGTTCAAGGAAGTGGATCAAGCTAATGGAGGAATTGAATCTGTCATAAAAAAGGTTGATAATTACTTGGCAGAAGGAAAACTAGCAGAAGCAGCAGCTATACTAGAAGAAGGTGTTAAAGGAAGTAAAGCAGAGGAAATAGTGAGTGATTGGGTGAAACAAGCCAGAAACAGAGCCATCACAGAGCAAGCTTTAACTCTTCTCCAGTCTTATGCAACTTGTGTTAGTCTCACTTGATCCCCTCCCCAAAGGTACATTCTTTCTTTTGTCTATTCAGATACTCAGTTTCCTCGAGGTTCATTGATTTTGCGGGAAGTAGTACCAACCCTTTTTTTTGTTCAGAGAGAGAATTAATCGTCTGTAAGGATTGGTTCTCTATTCCTATGTTTTAAGTCTGCACAATGTAAAACAGACAGTGTTTCTTCTAGGATTCGATTCACGGGTTTGGTGTCAAAAAACACAACTATCCTGAGAGAGAAATGTTACAGAAGTTTGAATCAGCATATAATAAAGATGAATCTCATGAATTATAAGAATCTTTCATGTGTATTTTGGATTATAATGACAACATGTTTGATTTTCTTATGATTGTTGTTAGTGATGTGGATTTCATGTGCATCATAATATATCAATGCTGCTTAGAATATATGACATTATTATAAAGATAAGAAAAGGCTTGGGAGGATGCTTGTCGATGGAGAAAACATGCGATGAGGAATTATCATAAGAGCCCATGAGGCCATGTGCTTTTGCTTTCTCCGACATTATTTACATTTACATTTTCTTTGCTCCGGCCAACTTGATGAAAAATGGATGGCTGTTCCCAAGCCAAGCCAAGCCAAGTCGTGAGCCGACTTTGGCTTTCAAGTTATGATAATTAAATCCACATGGAAATATTTGCTAAATTTGTGTTATGCTTTATCCACTTCTTTATAATAAAAGATACGCTAAAATTTATTAGTTTGACTCATCTCGTAACCTGAGATAAAAGTAAACGATTATTGATCTGAGTGATAGCATGTTTTAGAATAGATCTTACAGTACATATCACATGTTTTGACTGCAAAATGTAATGTATGAGATAACTTTTTTATCAACAACATATAATATGAATCAAATTGAATTTGAATACAAATTATATTACAATGATGTTAATATCGTAAACCATTAATTAGACTACAAGTTTCTATTTCGATACGTCTAGTCACCATCTTTTTTTTCTTTTTTTTTGGTCGGAAGTCACCATCTTTTAAGTTTTAACAACATAGAAAAGGGAAAGAGAGTAGTGTATTAGTCAAATTTATTTAGTTAATTAATAAACAAAGAAAACTTCTTAATTAAGCTGGCTTATTGCAAGTAATAATAGTAAGTTAAACTCGAAGTCGAGTGAGCCGAGCCAAGGAAAGAGCCGCACAGCTTTGTCTGAATCGATCCATTGTCGGTGGTACAGCTAAGCTCCGATCCGAATATCATCTCACACTCTCACCAGCCCACGAACAGCTCGGAGCAGTCAAACACAGAAATCTCTCTCTCTCTCCTTTCTCTCTCTCTCCTACCAAAACAGAGAAATGAACCATTGATCTTCGTCTCACAGGTCAGTTCATGTCAATTTAGCTTTCTCTGTTAAGCTATCAATTCTCAAGTTCCCTGCATTTATATAAGTATCTGGTGAGTAATTCAGGAGTTGGGGATCTGTAAAGTTAAGGACTTTTCAATACAATCATTGCTAAAATGCTTAGACTTCACGATGCTTAGACTTCACGATGTTTAGACTTTGTAATCTGATCTCTACTTGAGTGTGATGTGATGTTTTTTTTTGTAAATGTTTTTGCAGATGTGTTAATGTTCTGACGATTTCATTCGAGTAGATCTGGGAGAGGAAGGGTCTCTGGATCTACTTTGATTTTGAGAATTTTTATTAAAGGGACCAAAACAAAATATGGCTACTTCAGTAGGATGGAGATTTTCTTCCCCAAACGAGACGGTAAAATTACTTCATTTCTGTTTTCTTGTAATTGGTGCTATGATTAGCATGCATGATGAACATTCACTCTATTTTGTTTTTTGTCTTTCCGTCTACTTTAATACCAAAAAAATGCAGCTTGTCTTCTAGATTGTGTCTGCATGTCTCTTCTTGTTTCATTTCAGTTCTCCGATTTTGACATCTTGTAAAATGTCGCAAAGTGTCCATTTTTTTACAACTTCTTCTGAATGATAATTATAATGTGAAGGAGGAAATTGATTATCGGCTCTATTCCAGTTTGTTTATGGCTAATTACAGTGTTATGCTACAGATAATAGTTTTCTCTTTCAACTTATCATGTGTTGTCCATGGTTGCAGGAGAGAAATGGGGATATTAAAGGTCAAGAATCAGAGCCTCCTACTCCACATTCAAGCAAAAAGATGTCTTTGAGGTAATGTATAATATGTGAAAACAGACCTTATTATCATTACCTGTTTCTGACAAACCTGTGTTAAAGAATCAGACGTATTTTAGGCTACTTTTCTTATTCTACTTGGCATGATTTTGTTGGGGTCAAGTTTTTTTTTTTTTTTATCTTTTATCAGTGTTTCACTTGTTGTGAACATCTGATTTTGGACGTGGAATCTAACATTGTTCATTGTTTACAGAGACCGGACAAGTAGCATGGAAGATCCAGATGGTACATTAGCAAGTGTTGCACAATGCATTGAGCAGTTACGCCAAGGTTCATCATCTCCTCAAGATAGAGAGTACTCGCTGAAACAGTTACTGGAACTTGTAGAAATGCGTGAAAATGCATTTAGTGCTGTTGGATCACACTCGCAAGCTGTGCCAGTACTTGTCTCTCTTCTCCGATCAGGATCACTTGGAGTGAAGATACAAGCTTCGACAGTTTTGGGTTCACTCTGCAAAGAGAATGAACTTAGAGTAAAAGTTCTACTTGGAGGATGCATTCCCCCTTTGCTCGGTCTTCTCAAGTCTAGTTCAGTTGAAGGACAGGTTTCTGCAGCTAAGACAATTTATGCTGTGTCTGAAGGTGGAGTAAAAGACCATGTTGGATCAAAGATATTTTCCACTGAGGGAGTTGTACCGGCTCTGTGGGATCAGCTTCGCAATGGAAGTAAGAAAGGAGACTTGGTTGATGGTTTGTTATCTGGTGCACTAAAGAATCTTTGTAGCACCACGGAGGGATTTTGGTCCGAGACAAATCGAGCTGGGGGAGTAGATGTACTAGTGAAGCTGCTTGCAAGTGGGCAGTCAAGTACAGTACTATCTAATGTGTGCTTCCTACTTGCTTGTATGATGATGGAGGACGCTTCTGTTTGTGCCAGTGTATTGACTGCAGACATTACGAAACAGCTTCTCAAGTTGTTAGGATCTGGTAACGAGGCCTCAGTGAGAGCAGAGGCTGCCGCTGCTCTCAAGTCCCTTTCTGCTCAGTCTAAGGAGGCGAAGCGAGAAATTGCTAATGCAAACGGGATTCCTGTTTTAATAAACGCAACAATAGCCCCATCAAAAGAATTTATGCAAGGTGAATATGCCCAAGCGTTACAAGAGAATGCTATGTGTGCCCTTGCCAATATTTCCGGTGGTTTATCATATGTCATATCGAGCCTTGGTCAGAGCCTTGAAGCTTGCTCCTCACCTGCTCAGACTGCTGACACTCTTGGTGCTCTAGCGTCCGCATTGATGATATATGACAGTAAATCAGAGTCTACAAGGGCATCAGATCCAGTGGTCATTGAGCAGACTCTGCTTAAACAGTTCAAGCCTCGTTTACCTTTCCTCATTCAAGAACGTACCATTGAAGCACTTGCAAGTTTGTATAGTAACTCCATACTCTCTGTCAAACTTTCAAATGCAGATGCAAAACGTTTGCTTGTTGGTCTGATAACTATGGCGGTGAATGAAGTTCAAGATGAGCTCGTGAAGGCCCTTTTGACGTTGTGTAATAACGAAGGTAGCCTGTGGCAGGCGCTTCAGGGACGTGAAGGGATCCAAATGTTGATATCTCTTCTTGGTCTTTCATCCGAACAACAACAAGAATGTGCAGTTGCAGTTCTCTGCCTTTTGTCTTACGAAAATGATGAAAGTAAGTGGGCCATCACGGCTGCCGGGGGTATACCTCCTCTTGTTCAGATTTTGGAGACGGGTTCTGCCAAAGCCAGGGAAGACTCTGCAACAATACTTAGGAATCTGTGCAATCACAGTGAAGATATACGTGCGTGCGTTGAAAGTGCTGATGCTGTTCCTGCTCTGTTATGGCTACTGAAGAATGGTAGTCCAAATGGTAAAGAGATTGCAGCCAAGACTTTAAATCATTTGATTCATAAATCAGATACTGCCACAATCAGTCAGCTTACTGCTCTACTAACCAGTGATCTGCCTGAGTCGAAAATTTATGTTTTGGATGCATTGAGAAGTATGCTTGTTGTGGTCCCGTTCAAGGACATGTTGCGTGAAGGGAGTGCGTCAAATGATGCCATTGTGACCATGATCAAGTTAATGAGCTCGATGAAGGAAGAGACTCAAGCAAATTCAGCATCATCTCTTGCAGCTATCTTCCAAAGCCGTAAAGATTTGCGTGAGAGCTTCCTAGCTCTCAAAGCTCTTACATCAGCCATAAAACTTCTAAATTCGGAATCTGAGAAGATCCTAGTTGAGTCCTCACGCTGTCTGGCTGCAATTTTCCTTTCAATTAAAGAGAATCGTGATGTGGCTGTTGTTGCCAGAGAGACATTACCTACGTTGATTTCTCTTGCTAACTCGAATGTTCTTGAAGTTGCTGAGCAAGGAATGTCTGCATTGGCGAACCTTATATTGGACAGTGAAGTGTCAGAGAAAGTTACTGCCGAAGATATTATTTTGCCAGCCACTAGAGTCTTACGTGAAGGTACTGTGTCTGGCAAGACCCTTGCAGCTGCAGCAATTTCTAGGCGGCTTAGTCGTTGCCAGATTGATTCTGTGTTGACAGATTCTGTGAACCGTGCTGGAACAGTTCTCGCCTTAGTGTCTCTTCTAGAGTCTGCTAGTGGAAGATCTGATGCAATATCAGAGGCTTTAGATGCACTTGCTATATTCTCAAGGTCTGGAGCTTGTGGGAATGTAAAACCAGCTTGGTCTGTTTTAGCTGAATCTTCCGACAGTATGGTCCCAATAGTTTCATCTATCGTCAGTGTTGCTAATCCTCTATTACAAGATAAAGCTATTGAAGTATTGTCGAGACTGTGCCGGGAACAGCCTTTAGTGTTGGGAAACATGATCAACAAAGCCAGTGGTTGTGTTACATATATAGCTAATAGGGTGATATATACCAGGGACACAAAAATAAAAATTGGTGGAGCTGCTATAATCACATGTGCTACTAAAGTTAATGATCAGAAGGTGGTAAACGATCTCAATGAGTCGCATCTGTGTGGTAGCCTTGTTAAAGCACTGGTTGGGATTATAGGTTCATCTCATACTTCTGAAGATGATATTGGCATATGTATTCATCCTAAAGAAAGAAAAGACGGAGAAGAAGAAGAAGACGAAGTAATAGAAAACAGGGAGGATTCCAAGGGGGCAGCAGTTATTTTTGGTGACAACTTAGTCATCTGGTTACTATCAGTTCTCGCGTGTCATGATGAAAAGAGTAGAGCAGTTATACTGGAGTCAGAAGGTATTGAGTTGATTACTGACAGAATCGGCAACAGATATCTACCATTACCCGAGGTATTCAACTCTTCTTTGCATTGCAATATTTGGAACACAACTTAATAGGAGCAGTCAAGAATCATCTATTTTAAAAATCTGAGATAGCATATAGCAATCCGACTCACATTTTGCATGAAGGCTAATAATACTTCAATAATTTTGCAGGATGATTGTGTCGAAGACAGCAGCGTATGGGTTTGTGCCTTACTATTAGCAATACTTTTCCAAGACAGAGAAATCATCCGAGCAAATGCAACAATGAAGACTATCCCAGTGCTCTCGAATCTTTTGAGGTCAGAAGAATACTCAGATAGATATTTTGCAGCACAAGCAGTATCCGGTCTTATCTGTAACGGTAGTCGGGGGACACTTCTGTCTGTTGCAAATTCTGGTGCTGCCGCTGGACTTATCTCGTTGCTTGGCTGTGCTGACGCTGACATAAAAGAACTTCTGCAGTTGTCGGAGGAGTTCACTTTAGTGCGTTATCCGGATCAGATTGCCCTTGAGAGGCTTTTCCGTGTTGAAGATATTAGAGTTGGTGCTACTTCTCGTAAAGCCATTCCTTTGCTAGTCGATCTCCTTAAGCCTATTCCAGACCGTCCTGGTGCTCCTCTACTTTCACTTAATCTTCTAACTCAGCTTGCAAGAGACTGTCTGCAAAACATGATTGTCATGGTAGAATCAGGTGCTCTCGAGGCCCTTACAAAGTATCTCTCTCTTGGACCTCAAGACGAACAAGAAGAAGCTGCAATTGATCTCTTAGGCATCTTATTTAGCAGTGCCGAAATTCGAAAGCATGAGTCAGCATTTGGTTCTATCAGTCAGCTTGTAGCAGTTTTGCGACTAGGTAGACGAAGAGCTAGGTACAGTGCCGCTAATGCTCTGGAGAGTCTCTTTTCCGCTGACCATATAAGAAATGCAGAGTCTTCTAGACAAGCTGTTCAACCATTGGTAGAGATGCTCAACACTGGTTTAGAAAAGGAACAGCATGCTGCAATTGCTGCACTTGTTAGGTTGTTGAGTGATAACCCATCACGAGCACTGGCGGTTGCAGATGTGGAAATGAACGCCGTGGATGTTCTCTGCAGGATCCTTTCTTCGAATAGTTCAATGGATCTGAAGGGGGATGCAGCAGAGTTGTGCTGTGTTCTGTTTTCGAATACACGGATAAGGTCTACAGTTGCCGCAGCACGTTGTGTGGAGCCTCTTGTAACTCTCCTAGTAATCGAACACAGTCCTCTTCAGCATTCAGTTGTCCGGGCATTGGAGAAGCTTGTCGATGATGAACAACTAGCTGAACTTGTTGCAGCCCATGGTGCTGTTGTTCCTCTTGTTGGTCTTCTTTACGGTAGGAACTATGTGCTTCATGAGGCGATATCAAGGGTCCTAGTGAAGTTAGGTAAGGACAGGCCTGCTTGTAAAATGGAAATGGTCAAAGCTAGAGTTATTGATTGCGTACTTGAAATTCTCCATGAAGCCCCAGATTTTCTCTGTGCTGCGTTTTCAGAACTTCTTCGTATACTCACAAATAATGCTGCTATTGCCAAGGGACAATCTGCTGTGAAAGTGGTGGAGCCGCTTTTTGATTTGCTTACAAGACCAGAGTTTAGTCCAGATGGACAACACAGTGCTCTCCAAATTCTTGTAAATATCCTAGAACATCCTCAATGCCGAGCTGATTATATGCTTACACCACACCAAGCAATTGAGCCATTGATTCCACTGCTTGATTCTCCTGCCCCAGCAGTACAGCAGCTGGCAGCTGAGCTTTTGTCTCATCTCCTCTTAGAAGAGCATCTACAGAAGGATCCGATGACACAACTTGCTATTGGTCCTTTAGTTCGTATTCTGGGATCAGGCATTCAAATTTTGCAGCAGAGAGCTGTTAAAGCTCTCATTAGCATTACTCTAACGTGGCCAAATGAAATAGCTAAAGAAGGTGGTGTGAGCGAGCTGTCCAAGGTGATACTGCAATCTGATCCGTCCGTTTGTAATGTCTTATGGGAGTCTGCAGCAACCATTCTGGTGATACTCTTGCAGTTCAGCTCAGAATTCTACCTGGAAGTTCCTGTTGCTGTACTTGTAAAACTGCTTCGCTCTGGGTCGGAAAACACTGTGGTTGGTGCTTTAAACGCTCTTCTAGTTCTGGAAAGTGATGATGGCACCAGCGCGGAAGCAATGGCTGAAAGTGGTGCCATAGAAGCTCTTCTTGATCTTTTAAGGTCTCATCAATGTGAAGACGCATCTGCAAGACTGTTGGAGGTACTTCTCAACAACGTTAAGATCAGAGAGTCAAAAACCACAAAGTCTGCAATCTTGCCTTTATCTCAATACCTCTTAGACCCGCAGACACAAGCGCAACAACCACGGTTACTAGCGACTTTGGCCTTGGGAAATCTTTTCCAAAACGAAGCTCTTGCTAGAAGCACAGATGCAGCTTCTGCTTCTCGTGCATTAGTGAATGTCCTAGAAGAACAACCCACAGAAGAAATGAAAGTAGTGGCAATCTGCGCTTTGCAAAACCTTGTTATGTATAGCAGATCCAACAAAAGAGCGGTTGCTGAAGCAGGTGGTGTTCAAGTTATCTTGGATCTTATTGGTTCGAGTGACCCGGACACCTCTGTTCAAGCTGCAATGTTTGTGAAACTACTCTTCTCTAATAACACCATTCAGGAGTACGCATCTAGTGAAACTGTCAGAGCTATAACAGGTAAGAGAGATCTCATTCTTGAATTATTTTTCCGCATATTCTTACATATTATGACAAACAGTTCCATCTAATTCAATCTTGCCATTTTACAGCTGCTATTGAGAAAGATTTATGGGCTAGTGGAACTGTACACGAAGAGTATCTAAAAGCTCTAAACTCTCTGTTTAACAACTTCCCTCGACTAAGAGCCACAGAACCCGCAACACTAAGTATACCACATCTAGTGACATCTCTCAAAACAGGCTCAGAAGCAACTCAAGAAGCTGCCTTAGATGCTTTGTTCCTTCTCAGACAAGCTTGGTCAGCTTGTCCAGCTGAAGTTTCAAGGGCTCAGTCTGTTGCTGCTGCAGATGCAATCCCTTTACTTCAATACTTAATCCAATCCGGCCCACCACGGTTCCAGGAGAAAGCCGAATTCCTCTTACAGTGTCTACCAGGGACGCTCGTGGTTACTATCAAGCGCGGAACCAACATGAAACAATCTGTTGGAAATCCTAGCGTCTTCTGCAAGATAACACTCGGCAACACTCCTGCTAGACAAACCAAGGTAACCAAAACAAAAGAAGAAAAATGAAAAATTTTCCTTCTCCATTGCTTATCATTTTTCGATTTTTTTTATAGGTGGTATCGACAGGTCCTAATCCGGATTGGGATGAGAGCTTTTCATGGTCCTTTGAGAGTCCTCCTAAAGGTCAAAAACTACTCATCTCATGCAAGAACAAGAGCAAAATGGGAAAGGTATTAACCATAATAATAAAAGCTTAACAGTTAACAGTAGAATCAGCTATTTTTCCGGTTTCTAAACCCGTGTTTTCGCCTTTTTGACAGAGTTCATTTGGGAAAGTAACAATCCAAATTGATAGAGTTGTGATGTTGGGAGCAGTCTCTGGTGAATATGCTTTGTTACCAGAGAGCAAGAGCGGTCCTAGGAACTTGGAGATTGAGTTCCAATGGTCCAACAAGTAAACTATACAAATATCATGGTATTTTTGAGAGATTCAGGTCATGTTCGTTTCTCAGTTTGGGGATGATTTTTTTATTTTTTTTTGGCTTCTGCTTGTATTTCTTCTTTTATTGTTAACTGTTTTGTTTGTATATCTCACTGATGTTTACTACATATATGATTCGTTCATCAAAGGTCATACACATAATGGTATTATACACTAGTAATTGTTAGATTATCAAAAGGTGATTAATGATGATTGACCAAATACTAGTGCCTCAGCCTAATATACCCAATTTATATTAGCATGGCCATATGCTTATCAAAATTTAGTTCGTTTATTTCCACTTGATACTATTTTCACTTTCTTCGATTAATTAATCAGTCCTTAATTTTTTAATATTCTTACTACTCTTTTCTTAGTTATTTGGATGATCTGGACTTCAATGCCGAATTAGAAAAAACGAGATTTAAAGCAAAAACTAAACCAACATAATTATCCGTCAATGTCATCACATACAAACACGATTAATTTCAGGATGAACTAATTTAGTGAAAATTAAATTCAGACAAAAAAATATCTATACTCTTTTTCAAAAAAAATTCATTACTTCCTCCATTTCACAAATAATCTCGTTTTAGATTTATTTTCCCGTTTCATATAGAATATTATTTTCTATTTTTAATGTAATTTTTAATATTAATTTCTAATCTATTTTTAATTTTAAAGAATAATATGAACAATCAGTATATTTTTTTAATTTTGAATATATATATATATAATTAAAATGACACTTTTTTTTTTTTTTTTGCTAAAAAATATTTTTGGGGTTTTCAGAGGATGTCAGAGGCTTAAATTGTGCAACCTTATTTGGCACTTAATGACACTTTTTATGAAACAAATGGAGTACTAAACCACAACAAATTTAGCTTCTTACAACTTATTTTCATTGACAAAAAATAGAAAAGATGCCTAATGATTGAATTTTAAAATTGACACGGTATTCACTTTCGGTGAGATCCCTTTTGCAAAACTTTGTTGTGTTCCTAAATCCAAATTAAGAATCTAAGAAAGATAACACACTAAACCCAAGAAACACAAAGCTTATGCATGTANATTTAATTTTTTTTTTTTTTTTTTTTTTTATCCACTTATGGACACATAAATATAATTGTTGTACCTTGTCCTGTCCACATTATAAAGTCTTGAAAATTTTAAATATATCAACTTTGGAATTTGGCTATACTAAAAGCAAAACCATATACTTTGGCATATATTACTAGCTAGGGTTGTTGTAATACCTTTCATATAAAGACAATGTAGAAAACCAATAAATCTAGAATTATGCCATATTATAGAAACATAATTATGCTTTGCAGGAACCTTCTTCTCGTCGGTTTCTTATACGATAGTGCTTAAATTTTTGTTAAATGAATGTACCTAACGTTGAAGGTTTTCTCGAGGTTTTCTCGACAAGTCCAAAACATTATAAAATTTTGTCAGCTAACTTACCACTAATTATTATTCCACTGGAGTCATCTTCATTCTTCATATATTCTTAATTATTATACTACCATTTATAAAAATTTATCAGCCAACTACATTACATGTAAGATGTTTTAAAGAGTCTTTCCATAAAATTGAAATGACCCCGAGAAAACTAGCATAGTCCATACGGACCATACGTTAAGATAAAACAAAAAATCGAAATATAATCTAAACTCATTTTAACCCAAAAAAAAATAAAAAAAAAAACAAATAGTACCAATGGTACTATGAGCTATAAAACAATTTATTTTGGGGAAATCACAATTTAAAAAAAAAAAATTAACAAAAATATTAGTTCATGAACATAGATTGTTGCATGGTGTGATTTATAATACGAAGAGTACACTGAAATATTATAAATGTACGTAATATAGTATTTGTTCTCCTGATTTGAATTTCAAAAATATTCTAATGAATAAAAATGTGGTTGTAGAGAAAAAAAAATGGACGTATTATAGTATTTAGGGAGTAAATATTAGATCTTTGCATGATATGAAATAATACAAAAATTAATTTGAGAAACTAATATTCCACAGCTTCAATCCAGATATTTGTATGTGTATTTTGTTATATATAAATCGATCATTAATCATGATTTTTAAAAAAATTATAATACGTGCATGAAAAGAGTGTAATGNTTTTTTTAATTTTATTTAAAAAAAAAAAAAAAAAAAAAAAGTGTAATGCAATGATGTACCAGCGAACCTTAAATATGAAACAGCTAAGTTATGGCACAACTCCACCAATCAAGAGACAGCCTCACACGCGTATTCCAATCACAACCGTTCGGCTTCTGCCACGTATACTTATTGAACGGTTGAGATCTTCTCACCAAACGTGTGAAGCTGTCTCGAATAAGTAGTAACTTAACCTCCACGATGTTTCTTATTCTTAACTATATTAAAAACATCACTTTTAATTTTGCTAAATATTGTTATCATTGATGTGTCCTGATAATTTAATAATGATACCGACTATTATATATTGTTTAGATAAATTAGTATGAATTCGTTATTTAGATAGGTATGCTTGGTTCTCACCTTCTTTGTGTCTTCCTATTATGAACAACAGAACAAGAATACAAAATTAAGCAAAATTTTTAAAATGTTTAAGTTATAACCTATAATATTGTATTAACATGAATTCCCTACAAAATTATTTATCTTCGTAATACATCCCAAGTAAACATATATCATTTCATACTCAGAATTATCAGATGTTTGGTAGAATACACGAAAAATAAATTTATCTTTTAAAATAAAATGTTGTTTAGTAATTAGTGAAAAATGTAATTCAAAATAGATTACAAAATTTGAAAGGTCAAAAATATTAGATAGCATTAAAATACATAAATAAAAATATGTAAAACATCAATTAATATGAAAAAATAATTTTTTGTATAAACATGGTATTAAGGAATAGATGGGATATATATGTTTTCAACAATTAGTGACAAAATAAACTCAACCGGTTTATTAAAATTTAGCATCAAATACTTTCTCTAGCCAAATTAGAGTGTATAAAACCCTTATTAGTTCCAAACTTTTTCAATCAAAAATTTTTCTTACCTAAACTAAGGCCTTTTGGCATATATATTGCTTACAGCCTAAGTTCTTAGAGACATCTTTTCTATTATATTTTAAAAAGAGAGCTGGCTAAATTTTAATGTTTGTTGTGGCAATTATAAACACAACAACATACTTTTCCTTTATACCAAAACAATGATATACTCAAAAGTAATTTATTTTATTAAAATATCTAATTAATGCCTATATAAGGTGAGACAACTTAGCTAACAACTCTCATTACAAATCGAAACCAAAACAAAATATCAAACATAAGGCACATATTGAAAGACAAAGAGAGATCAGAGAGAAAAAAAAAACGACAAGTTAAGATCAAATCAAAAATATGGGAGTTGGAGGAACCTTAGAGTATATATCAGAGCTAATAGGAAATGGAGGAAGCCATAGCTATGGCAAGAGGAAGAAGAGGAAGCAGTTTCAAACAGTTGAGCTCAAAGTTAGAATGGATTGTGATGGTTGTGTCCTCAAAGTCAAAAACTCTCTTTCTTCTCTCAAAGGTACACAACATTACTCTTCTTGTGTATAATCTAAAGCTAGGACATTATTTATCTCATCCAAGTTCTCGTTTGCTCACCCTTCTCTAACACATGTACCCATACTAAATATAAAAATATAATTGATATTCAAAAACTTATGTGTAATCTAATTTTCAGGAGTGAAAACAGTGGAGATAAACAAGAAGCAACAAAAGGTGACAGTGAGTGGTTATGCGGATGCGAGCAAGGTCCTAAAGAAGGCGAAGGCCACGGGGAAAAAAGCCGAAATATGGCCATATGTGCCATACAACTTGGTGGCTCAGCCATACATAGCTCAAGCTTATGACAAGAAAGCACCTCCTGGTTTTGTAAGAAAAGTAGAGCCACAAGTCACCACAGGGACAATGGCTGTTTATCATGATGACCCTTCTTACACTACCATGTTTAGTGATGATAATCCTAATGCTTGCTCCATCATGTAACTTGTTAATTAGATCATAATAAAGGGGTTTTTATCCGATGGATCGAGATAGTATATGTATAAATATGAGTTCTAAATTTTGGTGTTTGTCTTTTTGATATGACTTTGTCTTCTTTTGCATGCATGTGCTTTTTGTTGGTGTTACAAATGAATCTTTATTAATGCTAAAAAATGTCTACTATATATGGCCTAATCCATTGGATATTATAAGTAATCATTGGTTTTTTTTTCTCCCCCATCATTCACATTTAAAATAATTCTTCATAATGAAAACAAGTTCAAGTTCTAAACTTTTACTCAAAAAGGTTTAAGTTTGTGAAGAATTTAAATTTTTACCTTGTATGAGAGTAGTTGAAGTTTGAAAAAAAAAATTGTTCACCAATAATTTTAGTTTGAGCCTTTTGCTTTTGCTTTTACTTTTAGATGTTTCATGCTCTTTAGGGTATCCCAAAATTAACTCTTTTCACCAACTAAAAGAAAGATCCCGAACAATGTGTAGTAAATATCTCATAAAGCTTACTTTGAGAGGGAAAAAGAAATATGTTTCTCTTGTTCTTGCTCTTTAGATTATACTATTAACATTATCCCTCAAGGATCTTCATTGCTCGGTAAATGTAATCATGAATCGTTTCTTGCACTTTCTTTTTACTTCGAAAACGAAATCAAGAACCAAAGCTTTACAACTTTTTGGCCTCAAGATTCATGAGTTGTTGTGAGGGGACCAAATAGAGAGATATGACGCCGGTTTGAATAATCACATCACAACTTTATTCTAGACAATACATGTACATCATTGTGACACAGGCTGCATCACTTACCTAGACCAAATCTAACCTAACACGCGCTCTTATTCACTTAAGCTAAAGTACATAAAAAAAAAAAAAATGAGGTCATAAATCAACAGAGAAACCCAATTTATGTAGAGGAATTATAGATATTCTTGGTCATAATAGTTATATAATGAATGTCATGTGAAGATAGTCAAATGAACTCACCTTGTGATATACATCATATACATAGTTGTTTCTTCCTTTCTCAAAACTAAATTACTATTGGCTTCATCTTGTATTAGTTCCTGGGTAGATCTCGACAAACTTGATATCATATAGCAAAGTTGCATTACCAGGTATGTTACAGTCACCTACACAAACCAATACGAAACTCGGTTTATCCCCAATATATATCAAAATTCTTGACATTTCTATGAGCAATAATAATATATATATACAATAAGGAACGGTGGGAAGATACCGGAAAAACATCCTGCAGGCTCTGGTCCATAAGCTAACTTAGGTGGAATCTGAAGTTTCCTCGTTCCGCCTATACAATAAACCGTGCCAATATATTTCAGCCTTAAACAGAGGATGGTGGATGACAAAAAGAAATTTACTAAGAAAATTAAGATACTTGCCTACTCGCATAGGAGGTACTCCTTCTCCTCCAAGAATCCCTTGGTCTAGACCCCTTATAACCTGATCATTTTTTCGGCATTACGAGTTAAAACTGTAAATTCCTTATATATATTTCAAATCCAAAAATGTTACTCTAGATTTTAGTCTACTCAACACATCAAATTACAATCATCAAATCCAGCTTAGAACTCTGTATTAAACTCAAAATCATTTAAACTTTACAAGAAACACAATGTGTTTTGTTGTACCTTTCCGACTCCAATTCGCATAGTAAGTGGTCTCGCACGCTTATAGCTACTATCAAACAACGTTCCATCCGCAAACCTCGCCGTATAATGAATCTATCAAACACCAAATTCTCAAAGCTTTATAATAAAAATGTCACAACTTTGTATCAAAATGTGTACTAAAAGATAGATAGATAAGAGAGATTACATTAACGAGTTGACCACGAGGAGCTTGATCACCGAAACCAACATCGATATCGCAAAAGCCAAGTCCCGATTTTGCGTAGCTATATTCACAGAGTGGATCTCCAACAGTAGCGTAATACTCAATCCTCGTTGCGTCTGCGTCTAAGGGAGTCAGAGTGAGAATCGAAGCTGCTACAAAACCAAAACCCACTCCTAAAAATCTATTCTTTGTCACTACATTCTTGAGTTTCGAATCGTAATCAGAAGAAGAACAGAGACAAGAGAATGATGATGAAACAGAACAAGAAGAAGATGGAGAAGAGAAGATGTTTGGAGAAATGGGTTTAAAGGGACGTGTATAGAGAAATGATGATGTGAGTGTTAAAGTAGAAATCGCCATTGTTGGATTCTCGAGCTTTTCTTCTTCGTTTCCTTATCTGTGGGAAGTGGAAGCGTTTGGTCTTGCGTCGTNGTTTTTTTTTTTTTTTTTTTTTTTGGCAACGGACACAACAGATATGATTGGTGGGACCTACTGATATTGATTTGTTACTTATATATTGGGTTTGTATTGGATTCACTGATATGTGGATCGTGGATCAAGGCCCAATACAGTTTCAATGCANAGTTTTAATGCAAATTTTTTTTTTTTTTTTTTTTTTTTTTTTTTGTTGGTTGTTCAAAGTGAAATTTCATGTAGCTTAAACTCAAGTTAAAATCACACATCACTAAACTAAAAAACAAAACAGTTCAACGCATTACGGCCGGCCCTAATTTCTCTCTCTCGCGTTTCTCTCCACAAAGTCGCCGCCTCTTCGTTCTTCTCAGATTATCAGCTTCCACCGGTGTCGGTGGCTCTCTTAGCACCGACACCGGTCCCTTTGCTTTCCTTTGCTTCCGTCTTCTCGTTTTTTCTTTAGGTTCCGGTTCTATTTGCTGTTTGTTCAGGGTTGAGAGAGATTGGAGGAAAGCTTGAAGTCTCCACTTAGTTCTGGTTTGTGGAGGGTACAGGAGGAGGAAGACGCCGGCCTTGCTGTGGTCTATGCCTTTTTTTTCGCTCTCTGTTTGGAAGGCTGAGTTTCTTGCCTTCTCAATCTCTCTCTGTTTCGTGTCCGGGTCGTTGTAGGAGTTTAAGCCTTGCATCCGTGTTCTCGCTTTGCCCTGCTTCAGTCTTGGGTCTCTCTTGCTGCTTTCCCCTCTCCTAGTGGTGTCTTGGAGTCTTCCAGGCTCGTTCTCATGCTGGTACTTTCTAGTATCTTTGTGACCTGGTTTGATTCGGATTCGTTCCTTGCTCCTACTTATCAGATTGTTCGAGTTCTGTTCTTCTCAAAGGTTTCTACCTAGGCGATTCCAAGTCGTAGTTCTTTAACTTCTCGACTCCGTCGTTTCTGGAAAAAGCAGAGAAAATTAATCTGTTCTTCTGCTTCTTTCCGGAATAGAAGCCTAAGGTCTTTGTTTGTGAGGTAGTCTTTAATCCACTATAGGAGAATCCTTTGTGTTTGTGTTGGTACTTCAGGAGAAGGCTTTCAGTTAGGTGTGCTCAAGTCTCTGCAGCAGGTGTTTTGGAGTGTTCTTGGTTGTTTGTTTAAGCTTTGGTTAGTAGTTTTTGTTTAGAGTGTTTGTCTTTGGGTTCTGCCTTGTATTTCTTGTTAGTGTTCGCTCTTGGTTTTCATTTCGGTGTCTTTTGTTTCCTAGTTCGTGTATCATCAGCGTAACATCAAGGTTTCCCTCTTTTGGGCTCAAGTGTCCGAGGTTGTATTCACTAGACCTTCGGCTTTGTATCAGTTCATGGTTTTTAATAAAAGTTTAGATGACAAAAAAAAAAAAAAAAACTCAAGTTAAAAGGAAAAAGAGACATATAGTAAAAACATAAACAAACAGGATAACATATATGTCATACAATATGGCAGAAGTTTTTTTGACATAACTAGAGAGTAATCCGAAATTTAACCCCCAACCAATATCTCAAGGTAAATTTAGCCGTCAAATAGACTATTCATCGGATTTTTTAGCCGGTCTCAGTTAAGATCGAATAACCGTTGAAATTTATCAAATATTTATACGCTTGAAAAAAAATCAATTTATGATTCAAATCTACCGAGTAATTTCTTTTAGATGTGAGAACGACTACTTCATTACCATTTGGTTAAGATGCTAGAAATTGAACATAATTAAGAATGGATACCACAAATAATGTCTACAATTTATTTTAGGGAAATAGCATAGGAGGCTTTGAAACCACTTTCATCTCTGTTCTGACTTCTAACTAAAGAAGCACGACTTGCCATGAACACCTATATATGTCAAATATGATTAGAAAAATGCTTTGATTTTTCTTAAGGTGAGAGAGTTTGGTATGTGCCAATAACATGATTTTTTGAAAGCTCCAATTCAATTTGGTGGAGACAAACTAATCATCACGGGTGGAAGTAACTATATGTTTTTTTCTTGAAGCTAATAATCACATCATGAACTAACTATAATTTTGTTATATCCACGTAATTTCTAATTAACTGGTTTTGCGAATCAAGTTTTTATTTCTCAAATTTTTACATTTTCTAAAACTTTTAAAATGAAACTTTTTTGCTAGATTTCTTTATTTTAATTGCTAATCTATTTGGTAATAGAATTTTTCCTCTTGAATTTTCTTGTTGCATAAAAGTTTAGTGAGGTTAAACCTTTTGCAACATTTTCACTTTTAGTTATTTTTTCTAATTTTCAATTTTCTTAGAGAACCTTTTTATTATTTTAATAACTAGGAAAAACCATGAATTTTGTAATGTGAAAATACACCAATATCAGAGTCTAGTCTTCGTATCGTTAGTTTGGTGGTATATTCCACCAGCTTTTATACCTAATATTCAATTCATATTATATCACTTATATATAAAAAGTTTCTAGTATCATTATTTTTATGTGGGATTTGTAACAGATTAAATTAGATTTCTACCGCATTTGATGTTGGGAATTCATATCTTTTAGCATCAAGGCTTTAAACTTTTGAAACCAAATAATATAAAAGAACCCGAACTAAATCATTTGGATAGTAACGTAAGTGGCAATACCAGTAGATTTGGCTTATCACTGACCTATGAAACTGAGTATAAACAAAAAAAACCATCACTGCGACAATAGCTCCAAATATCATGGTCCACTATAACCACTACCATGATAATTATAACCATTATCATCATATCTTATTCCTTTTAGCTAGAGATACACACAAGTCACACATACATGCATATTGTGTATAGTACTATTTAAGTGATGTGTGTATATATATGTGGATCATATATGTCGTGCATTGGTCCGTAATTATTTGAGCTTTTGTACCCATGAACAAGCAAAAGATATTTTCATAAAATCTCATGATTTGTTTTACAACCATCAAATCTCATGGTGAAAAAAACCAAAACGACATTTCTGAAGTAAGCTTAATATATAGACTACAGAAAAGCAAGTAAAGTTGTGTTGGTTAAGCATATCATAGAAGTCAAGTGGACAATATGTGAATCAAACGGATCAAGAAGATCAAAATATATGTGAATGGAAACACCGTTAGACATGCTCTTGATACACCATTCAACTGTAAAATTTGAATAGAAAAATAAATAGTGAGAACGAACTGATATGTTCAACACCCTCTTAACACACTAAAATACCACTCTTTTATTCGTAACCATAATCTAATTTAAAATGTAGCTGACATCTCCATTTTGCATTTTGTTAGACTTACTTTGAACAACTTCTGAAATTTCAAAAAAAAAAAAAAGGTATGGAATAAAAACTATCAAACTGAATTAAATTTCATAATGGGAGCAGAACTATTAAGTCTTAATGATGATTAGAAAGAAGACACAAAAGAAAAGACTTAAGCACATGGTTGAACAGTAAGTTTATCAAATTTCAAATCATCACCACAATTATATAAAAGCTATATAATAGTCTACTAAAATTATATAAACTATGGTCCCTAAACTAGGTTTTAGAATCCGGCGGCCGTCGAAGATTCCACAAATTTCGCCACCATTCACTCCAATATTATTAAATTGCTAAAAACATTAATCGTGGCCAATTTACAAATATAATTGTTATATCATAAACATATGATTAAAACGAGCTACTACATATTATAACAAAATATACAAAAGAAAGTCTACATTTTAAATGAGCGATCCAACTACTAAACTAACAAATACTCACCAACATGTAGTTATGGGAAAAACTAAAACAAAAACATAAATTAATGAAAGATTATTAAAGAACAAACCCTGTTTCTAAGAAACATAAAAATCTCAAAAGTGTTTATACTAATATAGAAATTATGATCAACATTCTATATATGTTATGTTAGTATATTTTTTATGTTCTTTGTTCAGAAGATGAACATAACCAAGTACCATCATTATTATGATCATGATCGTAACCTCCATTTTCTCCGGTTGAAATGTTCCCGTTAGCCACCGTGGTCGTCGCCGGAGTAGTAGCGGAAGGATTTTGTAACATACCAAGACCAAACTGATCATTGTTGCTTCTAGGGTTTTGAAGAAGAGATTGTAGATTTATATTCTCAAAAGTGTTATTAGGGTTTTGATATTGAGCAAAAGGACGTAACAAGAGATTGTTGTTATTGTAAGAGTTTGGTGTCGAAGACAAGCCAAGGAAAGTGTTGAGGCGCGTGGTGTTGACGACGGAGTTGTTGTTGAAAAGCGGCGGAGATGGGATTCCGGTGAACTCTTGAACCATAGCTCGGAAGTTTGAAGTGTCCGTTGTTAAAACTGTAGTTGGTGCTCTTCTAGAAGCTCGTGACCTTTTCTTGGTTTTCTTGATTACTCCTATAGGTGGAGGAAGTGATGATGACGTGGCGGTGAATGTTCTTAGGTCCGGTTGTGTAACCGGCTCGGGTTGTAAGAACATGTTGTTGTTGTTGTTGTTGAAGTAGTTTGGTTGTAGTAGGGAGTTGTTGTTAGTTTGGTCAAAATGGAGAAGGTTGAGATTGTTTTGTTGCGGTGGTGGTAGAGATGTTACATGGTGGTCGAACAAGGCGGAGATCGATTGATCCGCGGCGGCGCGTGAGTCATACTCCTCTTCGCCTCCTCCACCTCCACCACTTGAAGATTGCATGCTACTACTATTACCGGACTCCATTAAGACCAAACCAAAGAAAACCAAAGCAAGACAGTTTTGTTATAAACAAAAAAAATGTTTTGTTTTATGTTTTGATGAGAGAAAACGTAAGAAGATGATTTGGGATGAGAACAGAGACTAATTATTATGACATTTGGTGTGAAATGATATTTGTAATTATATGATAAACTTTTTTGGGTGTGTGAAAGGGAGAGAAGCAAGGAAGGTGAAATCGCATTAATAAGTGGTTCCACTACCACCATCCACTATTGTCTACTCTATATATTATATATGTACATATGTGTATCTATTAGGTTAGGTTATATATTTTTTAATTTATTTGTCTTTGGTGATAGTCAAATTTAGTTTGATTGTAAATATTTGGTTTAGGAGTATTTGTCTATAAATCTTATGATGGTATTTTTACTTTGGTTTGATCTTTTTGACAAGTGTTGTTTACTTTTCTTTGTGATTTTTGGGTGTATTAAAAAATAATATATTTACGACTTTTCATCCCAATATTTTTAAGAAACCCCTATATAATAACTACTTTATTTTTCAACGAGCTTATATATATTAATTTAGAAATAATTCGGTATGTGACAAAAGAAAAAATGATTCAGAATTTTAGTATTCGACTATTTTTTTCATTAATAAATAAATGTAATTGTAAAAAAAAAAAAAAAAAAAAAAACCACGCACATTATCTTTTTTGAATGAATCTAACATGTGATACTGATTTCGACTATACCTAGCTCAATGATTTTTTTTTCAGTTAAAATCAGTATATTTACATATTTTTTTTGGTCATTTACCATTCGGTGACTATCACTTGGTTATAATAATATTTCTGGCCCTAAATATTTTTTGAAAATAGAGAAATATTTTGTGGACCAAAAAAAAAGAGAAATGTTTATATTAAAAATTAATTTTACATTATGTAGGGGGGAAACAATAATTAAAGGCATATGGAATTATGGATAGTTCAATTAATTATCTGGTAATCTTTTTACATGATGTCATGAGTAGGTCAGTTAACATGGACTAGATTCAAAAATAGATATCATAATTATTAGATGTCATCATATAAATTCCACTAGTTATCATGGAGTCATCCCAAAATTACAAATTCAAAAGATGCGCATAAACAAGTAAACATGTAATTATGTGTAAAATCATTAATGTTCATAATTTGAGTCGATTAATTTGCAAACAATAGCAAAATGACATATTGATAAATATAGAATAATGGTTTGAGTGTAGATTTGGATCGATGCTACTAGGTTTGGTCGGAAAATAAGGATCAAAAGTATTAAATTCTTTAGAAAAACTATGTGTAAATGGGTCCATTAACTAAAATGCTATAACCCTATTTTTCACTTTACCCATACGGCGTAATTAGTTCTGTTTGGTTACCCACACTTATTTATAAGTGTTGTCGAGTTTGTCTTTTGCCAAATCATCACAAAAATTTAGTTGAAAAATAAGATGCGAAGTTTATTATAAATGTATGGAAAAAAGGGACTTGTAAAATCATTATTAATCTTCATATTGCATGTTGTTAAAAAAAAAAAAAAAAAAAAAAATTACATAATTTGAAAAATTACAATTGAATTAGTATTTGTTTTTTTTATTGTTATTATTATAATAATATATTCTTAGTTAATGTTGTTAATCAAACGATGTTAATTAGGTTAGTGCATTGGTATTCATGTTGATAAATACTATACAATAAAACATAATTCTTCTATAGCGAAAAAAATTATGTAGTTTTTTTGTTAAGGCCATTTCATTCATCCGAATCGAATATTACATTGTTATTAATTAAACATACAAACATGTACTAATAGCAATTCCATAATGCTTTAATGTTCTAGACATCGCCATACCTGAGTTTTCATTATGGTGATCGCTTGGTTTTTGTCTGACATATTTTAGGTTTATATGTAATAATTAACTACAATAAATAGAAAATTGATTGTCATATAGATTTGGTCCAAATTGAGAAGATTTTTTAGAAAAGTATGATTATCAAACACGTGTGAGGGAAGAGTCGTGATGAAAGTGATTGGTTAATTGAATTTGGATTGTGGCAAGATGTACACTCGGACAAAAAGTCATGTGTATGAATAGTTTATATTTCAACCGATACTATATGTAACATAGTGAAAATTATTAATAGCATAGCAATTAGAAAATTATTGAAATCATATGAACACTCGTAAGCGCGATCATTCCCCACAAAAATATATATATAATGCTATTACAAAACCTTATGCATAGTTCTTGGATCAATATGCAATGTGACCCATCAAAACATTTAGTTTTGAAATGTTTTGATTTCTAAAAACTATTTTGTCAAGTTTAAGTGATAACACAAAAACGGTACTAATATAAATCATCATACATACAAAAATATGGATCGTATTTATAGTATGATCCTATATGGAAAAAAAAATCATAATTGTCCAATCAATCTATAAAAAAACTGGTTTCTTACAACTAAATCCAAAAATACAATTTAAAGAACAAATTAACCATGATCTTCAAATTCAAACAAAGCCAATTTTCACATCTCATTTAAAACCTCTTTGAATTAATTAACCATGATTGCATCTCACTCGACCCCTTTGAATTTCGTATAAAGAGGAGTATGTAACCAGATTGCGTCATTATTTTCACAACGATTCGTCAATGGATACCAAGGTTCCACTCATTCCAGGTTCAGTTTAGGCACTGGGAAAGTAATCAATGTGCTGATGTCTTAGGCTAAATATGTTACTCTGTTTTTGATAAAGTTATTCAGCTGAAAAAAAAAAAAAAAAGATGTAAATGAATATGGGCTGCACCTAAACCAATAGCTAAAGCCCAATATAGAACATATACACAAACGTATTATTTGCTTTTATGTCAGCCCATACACTCAAAATAACAAACCAAAAAGGCAAACGCTGTCTTCAACACGACCACAAATAATATTATCAAACGCTTTCTTATGGGCCACAAATTTTAATCAAATTCTGACAGCAAATACATTTCAAAAAATTAAATTATTATAGATAGAAAAACTAAAAAACTAAATAACTAAATCATCAAAACTTCCCAGAGTCATTGACTCATAGAAAGGAATTAACAAAGCAAAAATAATCTGATTTCTTTTAATTCCGTACGCTTGCTTGCTATAAAGTCATTAAGGGGTACTTTCGTAAATCCACTAAACCGATCCTGACCGACTCGCCGTGTCTGAAACAATCTTCTCAAATTTCTCAAATCACCCATATCCAATTCTCACATCATCACCGTTAAAACCCGCCACGTACACTAACACACGCTACTCCGTGAAACACGTGATAATTACTAACCCTCGACAAAAACCATAAAATCCCCAAACTACCCCTGTTCCTCATTGTTATTCGCATCTATTAATAAAGATCTCTCCACCTAAAAATAAGAAGAAGAAAACAAATTCACTCCAAAATCTCCGATGAGTCGTCGCGACGTCCTCCTCCCCCTCCTCCTCCTCCTCGCCACCATCTCCACCGTCTCCTTCGCCGTAAACTCCCTCAATTTTTAATCTCGGAATTTAAAACTAGTCATCTTTACATTTTACGAGATTTTGACTCTTTTTTTTTTTTTTTTGAACAGGAGGATGATCCGGATTGTGTATACACATTCTTTCTAAGAACAGGATCAATCTGGAAAGCAGGAACAGATTCAATAATAAGCGCAAGAATCTACGACAAATACGGAGACTACATAGGAATCAAGAACCTACAAGCATGGGGTGGAATAATGGGACCAGACTACAACTACTTCGAGAGGGGTAATCTCGACATTTTCAGTGGTAAAGCACCGTGTCTACCCTCACCGATCTGTGCCCTAAACTTAACATCAGATGGAAGCGGTGATCATCATGGTTGGTATGTGAACTACGTCGAGGTTAATACGGCTGGTGTTCACGCGACTTGTTCGATGAAGAGCTTCGAGATTGAGCAATGGTTGGCTACTGATACGTCGCCGTATGAGCTCACTGCTGTTAGGAATGAGTGTAATGGTGGTGTTATTAAAGATAGTGTTAGTCGGGTCGGGTCTCAGATCCGGAAGACTCTCTCTTGGGTTGTCTGAAAAATGAGATGTGGTCTTGTTGTTTTGTTTGGTCTGTATGTCTTCTTATGAGTGTTATGATTCGATGAATAAAACTTTTATGCGAGATTTATTTCCGTAATTGAATCATATGAAATGAGATGGATTGTTTGATGATGAATTAATCAAAAGGACTATATGAACAATCAATAAATATAAAATTTATTGTTTGTTTGTTGTGGAGGTGTCGATATTGATAGGTGGAATACGAATTCGATTGGACCAGTATAATAATTCCATTGAGGTAGTGTTGCCACGTTTTGTATTCATTGAGATAAGTAACTTTGTGATATTTGAACTTTTTTGTCCACATTGTATGTATTTTTTTTGGTTGGGGTCAAAGTCGTTGATATTTTATTGTCATATCAAAAGCATGATACATGTTATAAGTGAATTAGTTGGGAAATGCAAGATCAAATTTAAACAAATGCATGATACATGATATAACTAATTATCTTTTAAGTATAAGCAAAAAAAAAAATTCTTTGACAATTTTGACTTGGTTGGAATTACTATATAAAATTGTCTAATGAAATATCACCAAAGGAAGAAAACAATCAAATGAATCTGTGTTCTACAATATAAAAGAGACCTTTTCTTTTTCCTCTCTTGTTTGGTTAAAATGGGTCATTGTGAAACAGAAGTAACTTCTTTAAGAATCTCTTTTGAGAGATCATCTGGATTATACTCAACTCCAAAGCATCTCACAACCTCCTTCTTCGGATTCAACAAGTATCTACACACACAAATATAAACAACATTAAGCTTCTTCTTTCTTATAATCAGAAACAGATTTGAATACGAGAAGAAGAAGATGAAGATGCCTTACATGTTGTGAGAAGTATCAACGAGATAATCATCCGCATCTTCTTGAACTTTCTTGAAATAAACACGATACTCTTGTGCCATTTGCCTCATTGCACTCGATGGTCCAGTTAATCCAAGTATTCTACTATCAAACTCTGCAACATATCACAAACAAACACAACGTCAGAAAGTTTCTAAAGTAGCTAGAACACGGGCTACAAAACTAAACCGAGACCTTTCAAGTACGCGTGGAGATGAGAAAGCGAATCTCGTTGAGGGTCCAGCGTGACAAATACAGGCAGAATCTTCTGGTTATGTTCGGACTCTGTATCCATCAACACATTCATTAGTAAAAGGTTCGAATTATATACTCTGAAAATTCCGAAAAAGGCTCGAGCTCTACCTAGTTTATCAACAGCTTTCGACATCATCTTCAACTGCTCAGGTCCAACATCCGGAGAAAACGAGTAACCAAAGTATAACAAAACCCATTTACCAATAAAGTCTTTATCAGTAACTATACTATTCTGCGTACTCATCAGCGTAAATGGACCTCCGATAATGGGACCTTTAACCGTAGTATTAGAACCACAACCACAACCGCTATTCAAACTCGGTTCCCCTACAAAAAAGATCACATTTTTACCAACCCAATACACCAAAAAACCATCACCAAAATCCACACATTACCTTTAGGAACAGCTCTTCTTTCGTCATTGTAATGAAGAAACGTTACAAACCCACCAAATCCAAGCAAAATCGCTGGCTAAAACATCGAAACCATAACCATCAAAGTCTGATAATGAACTAACAACAAGAACAAGAAGAGATTTTGGAGACTATACAATAGCGAAACGAGCACGAGAACGAGCTGGTGAAGAAGAATCTTGAGCTCCTAGAAACAATTTAGGATTAACATTTGTCTCCCCATGACTCTGTCCCCTTGATTTACTGTAACTAGCTACTTGAGTCCGACTATATGAAGCAGACCTACAAAATTTCCAAAATTGAACTCAAAGATCGAGACTTTGATTGATCTAATCGAAACCCAGATAGAGAAAACTAGGGTTTATCAAGGGTTTATATGAAACTAACCTCCGGAGATAATTCGCCGTGTGATGAAGAAGACGACGACAAGCAAACATTGAAATTTTTCTATTTGGGTTTCTTCTTTTTTCAATTTCTTGAGGAATAAAGTTTCAATTCAGACTCATTTGCTGAATCCGAACTTCTCGATTTTGTTTTTGTTTTTGTTTTCTTGGTGAAGAGTTTGATTTTTTTCTTGGTGAACAAGTTCGTCGCTGTGAATTTGGGTTGACTCGGTGGTATGAAAGATTGGGCTTCTGGGATTTGACAGAAAATTGTTGGGCTTTTATATAAAGAGTATTTGAATATTGGTTACTGCCTGCAAATAACCAAAAATTTCATTCAGCATAATTGGGGGCCTGGGGCATTCCAGTATGTATTTTGAATTGGTTCAATTTTGGGGTTTGGTTAATTTTTGTATGTGAAAATTAGATACCGAATTTAAATGATTAAAAAAAAAATCGGTTTGGTTAGGTTCGGTTCTTAAAAGTTATAAAGATAAAATTTTATTCAAGATATAATATTTTTGTTTGGTTTTTGTGATTACTCGTTTAATTCTGATTTTGGTTAGTTCATCCACGAATTTTTATTCCATTTTGCTAAAAGAACTTAAAAATGAATATTTTCTAATTTTGGTTTGATGAAATCCTCGAAGTTTTTTGTTTGAAAGGTCATTTCTTCAATGACAAATTTTGGTTGTATTTCAAAAAATATAAAAATAAAACTATTATGTGATTTTGTCTTAGCCGACTTCAAACCAAAAACTGCAATTTGGATTGATTCGTTTGTTCAAAGTTTTTTTGCCACAAAAAAAAATGTTTACAAGTAACCAATATTATACATTCTTTTATTTGTTGGCAAAATTTTCAACAAGATCGAACCACTTTATCATAGAAAATTACTGTCTATTAATATACTACACGTTGCAAGAATTGGAAAATGGGTGAAAAATCTGGTCAAGATGACTAACTAAAGTTACGCAAAGCAAAGACGACCACTTACTTACTACTACCTCTCCATGCATACCCTAATTGTCGCATTACCTCTACTCTCTAAACATCCTCCAAACCACCACACATTCTCTTTTCCACAATTTTCCGATGGAGGGGCCTTCGACCTCCACCTCCATCGCAACTCGCAAGCCCGATGATCCTCCTTCCACGTCGTCGTCGCACCGTCCCACCAATAGCCTTCCCCATATCCCTTTACCTCCCTCCTCCCAAGTGTCTTCACCTCCACCGCATTTTCGTCAACATTCTTTGAATCTCTTCCCTGCTCTATCTTCATCTTCTCCTCCTCCTCCTGATCCTCCTGAGTCGATCCCTGAGATCGAGACCTATGTAGTGCAAGTTCCGAGGGATCAGGTCTACCGGACCCCTCCCCCGGAAAATGCAATGATCGTCGAAAGACGTGCTAATAACGTCCCAGGGAAAAAGAATAATAGATGTTGCTCTAAACGATGCATGTGGTCCTTTATCTCAGTGGTAATCATTGGATTCATCATATGCGCGGTTGCACTCATTCTTCGTATTGTATACAAACCCAAATCTCCGGTTTTCCACGTCGAGAAACTAGCGAAATACCGAAATTACGAGATCTTGTTAACATCCAAGAACCCAACCACCAACATGTGGGTGAGTTACAAAGGTCTTGTCTCTTTGACGTACAAAAACAAGAACATTGGTGAAGGGGTTTTCCCGGAGATATCACTACCCTTAATGGGATTCCTCGCAGTTGATTTAAAGCTAGATGGGTCCAAAGACGCGGCCACGGTGCCACCTGAAGTGATTAGTTTGGTATTGAAGATAAAACTCGACGCGAAATATGGTACGGGCTTGGTGAAACGGAAGAAGGAAGTGGCCGTGACATGTGATTTTAAGGTTAAAGGATTAGATGCGAAGGAGGTTGAGATTGTGTCGGAAAGTTGTGAGAGTGAGTTCACTAAATAAATTTTGTTTACACTCAAAAGAGAGTAATTAGTAATGTGATTTATCATTCATTGCTAACGTTATAGATTTTTTTATATCTTCTAGTTAATTCATCATTTTTAATAGATTGTAGTTTTTATCTTTTTCACTTTTTACATATATAGATCGATGGTTGATAACAAAAAAATATATTCGGTAATTAGGCCCGTAAATTATATACCATTACAAAAGTCGACTACATAATTGACACTAATTAAATCAAGGGGTTAGTGTATAAAATATTGAAAAATGAAAAGAACATATATGTTGTTTTGGTGAAGACCTAATTTGTTTACTCTTATCTACCATTGGCGGCCGTCATGGCTTCAGAAGCACCATCGAAAAGGCAGAAAACCGATCTGCCACCATCTTCTCCTCCATCGTTCTTATCGCTTCCCGATGTAATCATAGCGAACTGTTTAGCCCGCGCATCAAGATCGGACTATCCAAAACTCTCTACGGTTTGCAAGACTTTTCGGTCTCTGATTTCGACCATTAATAGCGAGCTCCCCAAGGCACGATTCCACCTCAAGACTTATGAATTCTCCGTTCATCTCTGCTTACAGTTTCCTGATCATGAGCGTCCCTCGTGGTTTAGTCTATGGATCAACCCTGATCGAACCCTAACCAATGACTTGGATAAGAAGAAGAAGTCTAAGGGAAATACAAAGTTGGTACGTTCTCCTTCGGCCTATTTTAGTTGTGTACCATTGTTTATTGTTACGGTTGGTTCAAAATGGTACGGGCTTAGACAGTGTCAGCCTCGGTCTCCTCTCATGTTGGTTCGTGACAAGGAGACATACTTTTGGAGTCAAACCCCTAGGATGAAGGTAGCTCGAGAGAGTGCGGTTGCGGGTGTTCTAGATGGGAAAATATATGTAATGGGAGGTTGTAGTGCTAATGTAACCGTGAATTGGGCTGAGTGTTTCGACACCAAGACTCAGACTTGGGATTCTCTACCTGACCCTGGAGCTGAGATCCGCTCTTGTTCGATTAAAACAGTAGAGGCGAGTAAAGGTAAGATCTACATTAGGAGCAATGATAAGAAGGATTATGTTTATGATCCGAAGAAGAGTAAATGGAACGAGCTAGTGAAAGCTAGCGCACGGTTCTGTATAGTAAATAAGGATTTGTACCGTTGTAACGCACAAAATTTCTCATGGTTCGATGCAAAGGAGAATGTATGGAAAGTGGTCCGAGGTTTGGCTAAGTTGCACAAGAATTGTGGTCGTGGTATAATCGAAGTAGTTAACGTTGATGGGAAACTCATGGTTTTTTGGGACAAGTTTGCGCAGCCTCGGAATTCTCAAGAAAAGAAGATTTGGTGTGCGATGATTTCGTTTGAAACTCGCAAAAATGATGAAGTTTGGGGAAACATTGAGTGGGCTAATGTTGTCCTTACGGTTCCCAGTTCATACCGGTTCTTGCGTCATCTAATGAATGGGCTTTGATCAAGTGTAATGATCATTCTTTTGTTATGAACATTGCCAATGCATATGTGGCCTTCTTCTTTTAGTGTTTTGTTGTTTATGGATTTGACTTGCATATTGTGTCAAAAAAAACAAAAAAGTTCTGACTTCTGATTTTTCAGGCTTTATCAGCTTCAAATTAAATCTACAAATTTGTTTGTATGATCAGCTCCTAACGATGAGAGTTATTTAGCGGAATTCGGCTGTGACATGATCTTTAAAAGAGTCAGGCGAAAGAACTATGACATAATTTTCTTCTATATATTCAGGCGAAAGAAATTGTCATGTAAAAAAAATGTCATGTAAAACAGTTTTCCCATCCTTTATTAAAATGGAAAAGAAAACAAATTTTACAGTTTCATTAATTATAACTCACAAGATGGTGTCATGTGTCTTTGTTAATTTTGATGGTGAAAAAAGTCATTTTTTACAAAATTAAAAAAGGAAATATGTGAAATTTGTATATAAATAAGGTTTATGGAGAAAACCAAAAATATTTCATAACAAGAAAAGACAAATAAGTCATTTTCCTAAATTTTTAGATTACACTATGACATAATTTTCTTCTATATATTTTAGATTAAAATATTTATACGGATAGTAATTAAGTATCTAATCACACATATTAAAATTATACAGTAACTCAATTACAAAATTTAAATAAGATATGATTTGTTATTTTGTAGGAAGTGAATAAGATATGATATTCATATAATAAGATTACAATATATATTTGTATGGGTCATAATATAAAATCTTATCAGGCATGTAAAAATTAACGGTTTTTCAATTTCCGAATTTAAATAATATATGATTTCTTATTTTATAGAAAGTAAAAAGGATATTATATTCATATAATAAGATTAAAATGTTTGTACGGAATTTACTCTGAAATGTTAGTTTTGAAAATCTGATATATTTATATTAACAAATACTCCATCTATTCACTTAAAATTAAATTTAAGAATACTTTATTGATGTGCACAATTTAAATACCATATAGCATCCAAAAAAATGTAAGGATCCTAAAAACTTACCATTCAAGCGCCACATCTTCACTTGGTGGTCATTTCCACCGGACACAATGAGAGTTTGCTCCTCCTTCATGACCTTTAAGCACAAACTTGGCGTTAGAGGTAACATAAGCTAAAGGATCACTAAAATCCCAAACACGGACTGTATTGTCCAAAGAAGCAGATACAACAACGCGTTGTTCAGGATGCAAAGAAGCAGACATCACTGCAGCCTTGTGACCATCAAAGATAGCACAACAAGTCTTCTGTTGGAAGTCCCATATCCTAACAGAGCAATCTTCAGAAGCACTTAGAATCAAGGGTAAGCTGTGATGGAACTTGACATAGTTGATATCAGTGGCGGAACTAGAAATATTTTTAACCGTGGTCAAATATATATATATATATATATAAGAAATAACGAATTATCAAAAACAAATCGATATTTATAAATAATTTTTTATTATCATTTCAATTGTTGCATTCTCAAATATATTTTTTTCTTCAATGCAACGGATGAGACATTTATCAAGAAATTGATCATCAATGGAATTTTGTAAAGTGATTTTTACAATCTTAATTCCATAAAACATCTTTTGGCAATTGTAGTTGCAACAAACAAAATAAACATTAGCATACTATTTGTTTGTGTTGAGTTTTTACAAAGAAATTTACTAAACTGTAAACGGATTTATTCGATGATTTAGGTTGTGGAGAGTTTGAAATAGAAATTTAAACAATTAACGAATTTTGATACATCAAGGACACCGTTCTTAAAATTTAAACAGAGTGTAAAAAAACAAAAATTAAACGGACTTATTTAATTGGGTATTTACACGATCAGACTATTTTAAAAATAAATTATTATACTATATTTTTATTAATCAAATAAAATTTTTGAATAATGGTACATTTATACATGTTACTAATTATAATATATTTTCTTACACTAATCATTTTCAATATACTTTTACACCCATGAATTCTAACTAATTATATATAATGTCTAATTAGATTTTAACTTTAACACTCATGACCTAACATACAGGTGAAAATTTTGTTTCTTTGCTAAGTCAATTTCTTTTTATACATGGTCATTTTTTTTTGTTTTACATGTGGTCATTAAACAAAATCTTTAAAACAATAGACAAATTTATTTTTAATGAGTGGTGATCAGGTGACCACCCAACAACATTAGTCCCTCCGCCCTGGTTGATATGACCAAGATGGCCATGAAGACTGCAATGGTGGTGTTTGTATGATTTCAGGCTCCAGACCCTAATCATGTTGTCATTCCCTACAAATCCACTGGACATGTAATGTAATCATTAGTATGTTAACATAGAAGAACAAGCACAAGATACATATCACAATCATTCCAAAAAAGCACGGGACATGTAATTTTAATAATTAGTATGCATATGACGTGTTTGTTTATAATTGCTTGTTTGAGTCGAAGCATTCCAGTCAACACTGTTAATGGAAAAAATATAACGATAGGTCCGTATGAATAAGCTGAAATTAGAATTCTGTGTAACAAAATTTTTTTTTTGGTGAGATTGAGGAGGATGATTTAGCACTCTAATTGTATGCTTGAATTTTCACAGTACCCTATAATTCGGGCACAATTTAATAAGCCCCTCAACATAAATAAATAAATTTACAACTGTAACCAATAAGCCTAGAAGAAGTTAATGAATTATAAAAAAAAAAAAAAAAAAAAGCAATTGGGTTTTTAATTCATTACTAGTAGTTACATGGGCTTCTCATTCAAAGTGTAAACAGACTTGCGTATTTTGATTATTATCTAATGAGTGAGTTTTAAAATTAGGTAAAACAAATGGTATCCATATAAACATAGCTTAAGGCTGGTTTTATAAAGACCTAATCGTGTTTCTTTAACAATGAGGTCTATATTTTCGTCTCAATGTTGGTTTGTTCTTAAGAAAACAACAAGGTATCGATCTAAATCAGTAGATTATAATTTGTATTTTACCCTAATCTTCAAAAACGTTACCTTACTTTCGTTGTAATCTCAGCCTTTGCAGCTATATATGGATTCCGACGTAAAACCACTTCTCAAAAACAAGAAAACGAATTCATCTCCGTCGTTATTGTCACTTCCAGATGAAATCATCGTGAACTGCTTAGCCCGCATATCGAAATCGTACTATCCACAACTCTCACTAGTGTGCAAGACCTTTTGCTCACTTATCTTAACCACTGAGCTCTATATTGCGCGAGTGAACCTTGGAAAACATGAAAACGTTCTTCATGTGTGCTTACAGCTGTCTACTAGTAGCCGTCCCTCGTGGTTTAGTCTCTGGACGAAACCTGATCAAACACTAACCAATGACATCAACAAAAAGAAGAAGTCTCGAGGGAATACTGTGTTGGTACCAATACCTTCTTCTTATTCCCCTCGTGTACCGATGTTTGTAGCTGAGGTTGATTCAGACTTCTACGCAATCAGCAAGTATAATACCACTCCATCCTCTATCATGTGGGTCAAGAATAAGGGGGATTACACTTGGCGTAAAGCCCCTAGCATGAAGGTGGCTCGAGACAACGTGGTTGCTTGTGTTCTCAATGGGAAAATATACGTAATGGGAGGTTGTAAGGGAAATGTAGCTGAGGTATTCGATCCCAAGACTCAATCTTGGGAGCTTTTACCCGACCCTGGGGCCGAGCTTGGCTCAGTTATAACATTAGAGGTGATTGAAGGAAAGATTCGCGTTAAGAGCCTCCAAATGAAGGACTATGTATATGATCCGGAAGAAGGTAAATGGGACGTTGAAGCAATATCATTTGTGGTTGAGAGTAAATGTGAGATTAACAATGTTGTGTACCGTTGTGGTACAAAAAGTGTAATGTGGTATGACACAAAGCATAGACAATGGAGAGATGTCAAGGGTTTGGCTCCACTGAATAAGAAGCGTCAATGCAATTTCGTTGAGACAGCTAACTACGGTGGGAAACTATTGATCTTCTGGGAAAAGTATGTGCATCCTCGTCGTCAAAACAAGAATATTTGGTGTGCAGTGATTGCCCTTGAAAGGCGTGAAAATGAAGAAGTTTGGGGAAAGGTTGAGTGGGCTAGTATTGTGCTTACGGTTCCTAATTCTTATGTTTTCTTGCGTTGTGAAGTTAAACCCGTTTGATCACTTTGCTGTGATAATGCTTATGTAGTCTCTTTTGGTCATCGCCTATTGTTTTTAGATTAAAGTTTTCAATCAATCGTTTACAATTATGTTCAAACTTATATTATTGGTGACATCAATGGGAATACATTCAGATATAATCACCAAAGTTTTTCAGTTGTTATGAGGGATTGAAGGATTCTCTTAAACATTTTGGAAAAAGAAAATAAATAGTGGTTAGGATGTTAATTAAACCCACCAATGATCATTAATTTCCACTTTCTAACACATTTGGCCTATATATACCAACCCACAAACTCTCATTCTCTTTCACCTTCAAATCATCATTCTCTAAATCGTAGCCAATCTTTTCGAAACCAAACTAAACCGGTCTCTGTTCTTGTGCTAGCCCTGTCTCCATCTCCGGTATTCCATATATAATCATTTTTTTATTATTATTATCGAATCTTGCAAGTATATGTATAAGTTGTATATGAAAAAAAAAATCACTATAATGTTAAAATCTAATATATCTCTAAAATATTTTATGCTTTACCAATTATATATATTATATTTAAACTATTTTCATTTATAGTTATAGTGTATATAGTATAGGTTAGCTGCATCATTATATGGATCTCAATCTACATTTATTTATTTCTATACATACATAGTGACAGTGTATATAGAATTGATAAGCCCATTATATTTTTTTAGAAAAGCCTATAATAAAGGCCCATAAATGCCACACCACTTTCTGAAGATAGCAAACCAAATTTAGATGTATACTTGTATTCAACTATCATTCTATCATACACTTATTCAAACTCGATCTTTAAATGATACTCCTATGAACATTTGTATATAGGGATTCAACTATCATACACTTATCTCATTTTCTTTACCAATCATGTGTTTTATTTTGTTTTGTTAAACATGTATGCAAAATATAATTTGGATAAAAAAATATACATATTAGATAATCCAAAATGTATCTAAGCAATTGAGTTGGATAATAGAGGTAACGACTATATCCGCCAAAATTTAACAATTTGAATAGTTTCTTGGAAAATAAATATTATACATATAAATATAACACAATTAAGTGAAATCGTTGATTAAGGCCTTTCAATTTTTGGGACATTTTTCTAAATTAAATCATGTTGAACACTTTCTTTGTTAATACAAAATAAGAGTGTAAATTTTGTTCTTCTACAATAACAATTCTTGCAGAGTTTTATTTAATATCGTTTTTGTACGTAGTTTAACTAAATGTGTTGCTAAACAATTTTGTGATTTCACCAACTTTTTGGTTTTATTCCTAATAAATATTTCTAGACTCAATAGTTGGTGATTTCCATTAAAAGCAAGACAAACAAAAAATAAAGACCAATACAAACTTTTTATCCTACAAAACCACATGGTCTCGTTGGAACCCATGCTTCTAATTTCTGTTTCTTTAAATGGTTATTGTACTTTCATTTGTTTGTATTAGTTCTAAATCTCATCATCATCCACTAAAATCATAATGATTTTGTAAAAAAAAAAAAAATAGAAAAGAAATATTTGTTATCTTGAAGAGAGAAGTGTCAGAGAGGATTGTTCAAGTAAAAGATCGACACACAAGTTTTGCTCCCTATAATGAGGGCATCTGAGTCACATGCTTCCACATGCATACCAAAGAGTTTGGAACTTCCCATACACATACACACATATAAATTAATAAACATATACATACACAATATTTAGATGTGGCATGCGTAAATGATGTAGAGAACACGTGTTGCATAGTCATTCATAAAAACAACTTAAGATGATTTCATGAATAAAGGAATCTTGGTCATGTGAACTCTTCTTTTGCATTTTTATTTGTCAAAACTCAGAAATTATAACCAAAAAAATAATCATTACGATTTGTATTTTACAATGTGTCAAAGATATAATGAGGTGTATGATAGATAGTACACAATAGTTAAATTAAAAATTATAAGAGTAAGTACTGATCAAATGATTATGTAGATGTTAAGATGTAGTCTTGCTGGTTTTGAATTAATTAACTGAAGGACCTTATTTATCTAATTTTTTCTTAGTTTTAGTTATTTATTGCTTTATTATCTTAGTGTTTGTCTTATTGTTATTTTCATTTTAATTAAAGCATATTGTAGGTTGACAAAAAAAAAAAAAGCATATTGTAGTAATAAATGAAGCCGAGACTAAGTTTTTTATATATGTTTTGACAGATTTAAACCAGAGAGGATTTTCAGTTTTTAGCACTAAAAATATGAGAAATGATATAGGTTTTGAATTAACTTAAACATTTATGTATATATGTTTTAACATGAGATGATAAATATTAAGATCATATTTTGGAAACTACAGTATACATATTTTAGAAATATTTACCCATTCGATAACATTTTAAAAGTAGAAAAGAAATTCGCTTCATATTTATGATTGTAGTTTGTAAATATCGTTATCGAATAAAATGCTAAAATATCATGGTTTGATTCTATTCACTTGATGTGTAAGATACATTTTTGCTTTGGGTCCTTAGAAACGTAATCTCAGCTATGTGCAAACATTATTGTTACTTCATAGGAGAGAATTTAAGTCAAAAGCTTGCCAAACTTGAAATTGTATTCATTCACTTGATGCCAACAAAAATCTCAAAGAAGGCATACATTATTAACACTTTTTTTACTATTTACATACTTTCTCGAATGAATGAATCTTTTTAAAAAAATTGACCTATAATGTCAAAGAGAAGGTCTACAAAAACTTGAAAAAACTTACGGCGACCAATTATTGGTCGAATGCTACTATTATTGTGCTTCTATGATTTATAAAAATGTAGTTGGCCAATAATTGGAGGCTAAAATATTTGTTCTTTTGTTTTCTTTTCTTAAAAAAAGACAATTGGAGGAATTAAAGTAAGAAAAAAAGTTAAAACTGATGGAGAATCTCTCTCTCTCGCACCTTTTCTAGTGGATTCCAACTCTTAACTCTAAATTTTTATTCTTTCCAACAAATTCTAATAATTTGTTTACACTTTATAGAGTCATTTGTTAATTAATATATGGTTTTTGAAAACCCTAAACCAGGGAAGAAAGGCTAAGCCATTCACAAAGAAATGTATCAAAATATAACAAAATCATGGTTGGTTTTTTTTTTTTTTTTTTTTTTTTTTTTATCATTGTGAGGTTTCCCGAATCATCAACCGGATTTTATTATTATTGGTTTGTATGTTTCTGGCCAATCATTCGTCGATTCAATTTTACTAAATTGATTTTACATTTTCATTATGATTTTGTCTTCCATCAATCTATTAATATTTTAAGGAAAATCGAACTTTGTTTTCTATATAGTTTAAAATTATTGTCTAGGTTTTTTAACATATTTTTTCAATTTCCTGAGTAAGTCTCATCTTTTAGGAACAATTTAAAAATTTTTTAGGAACTTAACTGTTAAAAAATATTTTCTTTTAGTTTATGTTAGTCAATGTGTTGTGAAATATAATTATTTGAAATCTGTTTTTGAGAAATATAAAGACATAAGTAAATTAAGGCAGCCTTAAGTTACAAATACTCCATATAATTAAGAATGTACTATTGATAAAAAAAACCAGATTTACAAGAAGCTTACAAATCCATTAATTACGAAAATAAACATAGTAGATATTTTCTTTTTATATTAGCGTAGGTTTTAGTCATGGAGCAATAACTCGGTCGTTTATATGCATAATGTTTTGTCCTACACAACTACCAACTAGAAGCTACTGACACTGACAGTTACTCACAACAAATCAGGCTTGGAGTGTATACAATTATGTTATCCTTTATAGTGAAATGAATAGTAATACACATTATTGGTTGTTTTCTTGTAACTATATCTATACAAAATAAATTTGATATAACATCTTTTCTATATATTTGAAAAATATATATTTTACAGAAATAAAATTAAACAAATTGAATGAGTTTCCTTGTAATCATATTAATGAATTATATTTGATGGTGTAATTAGCGGATATCACTTAAGGTCTAGAAATGCAACATATTTAGAGCCTATTGAAACAAGCGGAATTAGAGACGAAAATATGTGTTTCGGATAATAAGACCCCGCAAATTTTAATATCTATCTCATTTTGATTTTCTCTGTTAAATTATCATAGCGTAGGCTGCGTAGCAAATTACTCCACACATAACTCTTAAGTGCTACTAAAAAAAATCATCGATGAGATCATCTGTTTTATAGTTTTTATTATTTGAATACACGTGAATTGTAACTTTAAATTTTATGAGAGTAATGAAAACTACTCTAGTTTTTTCTTCNTTTCCCCTCCTTTTTCATTTTTTTTTTTTTTTTTTTTTTTGACCAAGCTCCTTTTACATTGTCTTATCTTCTGCAAATACTTGTCAGACTTTTGGGTTGAGATAATTGATGTTGTTTTTTCAAGTCAAAGTTCATGGTAGAATATGCCATTATACAAAGAGGAACATTATGGCGATTTTTGGACATTATATATTGATCTTCCCCAAGTCTAAAATTATTATAAAATGATCTACCACAATCCCAAATATATAACACACCTATAGATTTATATTCAACGACTGTGAAACCTTTGATTCTATGAAATATTCGGATCTAAATCTGATTCTCTCATTAGTAAAGGCATATTAATTAGGGTTTGAGTAATTTAACTAAGTTAAATACTCCATGTTGGTTCATTGAACATAATTAGACCATTTTAAAATATTGTGATTAACACGTGTCGATAATCGTGTGATATATGAAAAAATCTGAGACAAGCTTCACAGTTCACGGGCCAATTAGCTTTAGTAATTTTCCATAATTTTTCTAGAGCATAGGAGACAGCCCTATGAACTTAGGATTGTTAAAAATATATAATGCCCACTTCATATAAATTAATCTCCATTTCATAATTATTTTTGAAACATTAAAACGAATTCAATAAATTAATACGCCACCAAATCTTACAAATGATCTTCTTGTGGCATGTCGGGAGATATGGGTTAAGTAACATTGATGGTTTGTTCAAAAGTGGACAGCTCAATAACGTGGGCGAAAACCAGAACCCTAATTAAAGCCTAATTAACGATGATGATTTTATCTAGTGGTATACTTTTTAATCATTAACACAATATTTTTCTTAGCCGTCTCTAATGATGGTCTATATACAAACATTGTAATTATAAGCACTTGTAACTAAAGTCTACGCCTAGGATTGAGGAAGTCAATCAAGTGGCTTCCTTGTCCTTGCAATATGTTAAATTAATTAGACCTAGTTGTGTTCTTATATTACTTATAAGAAAAAGAGTGATTTAATTAGACCTAGTCTTTTATGAGTCAAAATATTGAATTGACCTCATGGGATTGTGACCCTAACTATCTTTAAAAATATACATCCTACATAGTCTACATGCTAAATTTTGGGGAAGTAGCTAATTAAAGCTTACTAACAAGATGATAAATCGTGATTCTAAAACTGTAAATGCAAGAAAAATCTCCCTTAAAAAATTATTCTGGCTCTCAACTTGAACATCCAATGTTCATTACTCATAAAATAAACTTCCCAATCATTCAAAAAAAAAAAAAAAAATAAAAGTGATTTATTGAAAAAAATCTTCCAAGCCATATTCCTATATTCCATTATATTACAATATTTAGTTAAAACTCGGAATTTACGAATTACATAAATTCTGACATTTCTTGTTCACATAAAAAATTAATCATTTATTATTCAATTAAAAAAAACTCAACCAAAAATAAATAATAAAAGAAAAAACTCTTCACAACAAATACTACAGTTTAAATAGGACTTAGTAATTTAAAAAACCTAATATAATGGAACAAAGAAAACTTCTATGACAAATGATATAGTAGAACGGATGAAGTAGTTATTATTGTANTTTTTTTATTTTTTTTTTTTTTTTTTTTTTTTTGTTGATATAAATGAGGTTCTGGAACGAAACACACTTATACATCTTCTATGAAACACAAACGTCTGCTTTGCGCTTGAACTAACCTATAATATATTACTCGTCCAAGCTGAGTATCCCAAGATATTAATTGTTTTAGTCAAGCTATCACTTAACTTGAATTTTTCATTTTCATGTTATGTAACCTCAAAAATCTACTCTTATAGTTATATCCCTATATTAATTACTTTGAGTAATTTATTGTTTTGAGATTATCTATACATTTTCTTACAAATCAATAATAAATATGTCATGAAAAATGATATGTAAAGTGCTATGAACCAACAAAAAAAGAGTTGGTAACAATGCAAAACAGATGTTCCTTTTTTTATTTCTTTCAATTATTTACATGCATGTAATGTAAACCTATCATTGGTTCAAGCCTTAAGGTACCTCATTTTTTAAAAAATATAACGAAATATTTTCTATCATATGAAAGGTCGATCGTCTTTTATTAGAAAGCTATCATTGGAGCTTTCAGAACAAAAATAGAAACAAGAAGTCAAAAACTGGACCACAATAAACCCCAGCAAAGTAGCAAACTAAGCATCAACGGTAAAAGTACTAAATTAATTTACCCTCTTAAAATGAAAATGAAGAAAATACAAAGTGAATGAATTATAGTGGGTATGCTACTTTTAAAATTAACAAAACTTGAACGAGGTCTCGATAAACACAATTGTTGAACATTGACTTCAAAGTGTTACATAGTTGTATTGTCAGAGAGATTCTCTTTTTATGGTGCTCTTTTCTTGGGATTCCTAAGACTTTAGACAAATAATATGTCACATAAGATTCCATCTAAAGATAATTGGTTACGTATAATTAGGAATACAGATTTCTTTTACTTAAACAATGTAACTAAGTCTTTAATTAATTAAGCTTAGAAGCAAAGATCCGATCATAGGTTAAGACTGTTTGATGCTATCTTCCCACTCAAGTTTTGCCTCTATATAGAATATTTCATTGTTTCTTATGTTTTCTGAAAAATAAAACAAAAAGATTCCTTCGTTTTTACAAATGAGCTTAGCTTTAAGATTCTGTTTTTTTCTTTTTTTTATACAGCTTTTAAGATTCCATGGTTTGAGAAAACCAATACTAGAATTAATAATAGACAAAAAGATTGCCAAATCAAACTACAGCAATACTTTACCAGGCAACCGAAATTGACATATAGTATGTTTTTTACATTTTGATGAACTACTAATGTTTTTTTTTTCTTTTTTGCAAAAGCCACTAATTAATGTGTACACATAAAGCTCGTAAAAATCGTATAAAACTTCGAAAATGCAGATTGAATAATAAAATGGATACAAATATAAAACATCTCATTAAACATTGATCATGTGGTGAACTTTAGTTGAGTGTTAAGTATTTGTGTACACATATAAGAAAAAAAAAAAAAATATATATATATATATATATAATTGATATATATTACATTTTCATTGAGAAGGGATCTACAATTTTCTTAGAAAAAAAAGTTACATATGCATTGAGTACAATAAGATTAGAAAAGGCTAAAATACAAGTTATTGAAAAGAAGAAAAAAAGATCCTTCTGTACTTGTAGCTAATCATCATGCTCCAGATGTCAATTCTTTCCATTCCACCAAACGTTGCAAGAAATCCATAACCTGTTAATTATTAATAGAAAGTATAGTGTAATTATTAGTTTGTAATTGTTGGAATTTTAACTTTATAATATAGAGAGAATTGTCTTAATTAATCTACCTCATCAGGCTCTTGAAGAGAATAGGTTGCATTAGTCTCCTTTGGAAATTTAGATACAAGAATGCCAAGACCTTGTCTTCTTTCTCTCAATATCTATAACATTAGAAAAATTTAATTTCACTAATTAGATTATTGAAAATTATTTTGTTAAATTTTATACGAATTATGAGATTATATACCTTAAATGCATCTTCGTCTGTGCGATCATCTCCGATATAAAGAGGAAAAACATCGGTACAATTACCATATCCTACACAAGTTGAGACAAATTTTAATTAATAATTATCTTAATTTCATGTTAATTACTTGATAATTACTAGTTGGGGAATATATTACCAAGTGACTCTAATAAAAACTCAAGTGCTTTGCCTTTATCCCATTTAATAATAGGACGAATTTCCAAAACCTGAAATGATTAAAACCAAAAGACAAACTAATTAATAAAATAAACTCTAAACCTTAAAACATGTAAATTGAATAATCAAATTACTATCTTACTTTTCTTCCTTGACTAAGACGAAGCTTAGGATAATCCTTCATCACTGATCGAACTTGATTAGCTAAATCACTCCAATTCTGTCAATAAACAAATTAATGAATATATTAGTTAATATTTTTTAAAATACATGAATAATTTAAACGAGATACTAAAATAATCTTACATTTTCATCGACACGTCGAAAATGAACAGAGACACAAAACTTATTATTTTCTACTGAAGCTCCAGGAGTTAATCTTGTTTTCTCCACTAATTTTTCATAAACCTGATACAAATAACATTCAAAATAAAATGTAAGGAAATATAGAGTAATTTTTTTTTTTGTTTAATATAGAATGATTTTGAAGAAGAATGTGACCTCGTCGATCATGGGAAGAAACTCAGTAGCTGGCTGGCAAAGAAGGGATTTACTATCCTGTAAAATTTTTAATATTAACATTTGTGTATATTTTTTTATTTATTACAAAAATGTAAAAAAAAAAAAAAAAGTATATACTAAAATGCTTACTTCCATATATGTGGAACCTTGCTCTGGTCCTTTAATATCCATTCCATGACTTCCAGCATAGTACAACTCAGTTAGTTTCACAAAGTTATAAACCTGAAAAAATCATAATTAGCTTTAAATATTTTAATCACTACTAATTAAAACCACTAATTTTAAAATTGAGGAACATACCTTTTCTCTGCATCTCCCACTAACTATGGCAGTGGGAAAACAATTTGCTAGTTTCCTCACAGTTCTTCTCATCTAAAGAAAAAAAGAAAAAAAATAACAAGTTAATTATTTTTTCGAATAAGTATATAGTTTTTATGTATTATTGAAATTTTTAAGAAAATGAACCTTCTTGGACATGAAAGCACGATCAGGATCATCAACAATGGGAGATAAAGTACCATCATAATCCAAAAACATAACCATTTGTTTTCCTTCAGACAAATGAAGAATCTCTTCAAACATATCTAAAGCTGATGGATGTTCTGTCTGAAAAAACATTACACAAACTCCTCATTTAATAAAAAGAAAGATATATAGAAACTAATTAAAACCATTGATGAAATAAAAACGTACGAGCCAAGAAGTTTGTTTGATCAAAGATTTGAGATGAGTAGGAGAACAAGCTCTCATTGAATCAACCCAAGAATTGATCAATCCTCCAACTCCATTGTTGATATCTTGAAGAACCTTCTTTTTCTTCATCTTCGCGGTTGTTACATCGTTGTGATTCGATTTGTTTTCCATTTCTTCTTCTTGATCCATAGGTTTTGTGTTGTTTTCTTCAATGAACCTTACTGAGAAATAACATACAGAAACCAAAATATCAGACTATGTAACATTTTATATATGTATTAATCTAGTATAACACTCAAGAATATAAATGTTACCCATTTTTTGTAGGATTTGTGAGAGTTTCTTTGAGTAAAAACAGAGGTGAGAAAGTTTATATGTGTGTGTGGGCTTGAGAGAGACAGAGGGTGAAGTGTGGTATGGTCTCAATTTATAGTTGCAAATTATTTTAGGAAAATAAAAATTTAGAAAACATTATAATATAACAAAAAATTTCAGATATTGTTGTGTGAACGCTGGAACCCATTGGAGAAAGAAGTGGGACCCAGTATATGGTTAAAGGGACCCACTTAAGCGGCTTTCGCGCTCTCAACGATCGTTAAGTTTTATGTTTTTTGAGCGTTTTTTCCCAGCAACTGCCACGTGGTCCCCTCCCATTAAGTGTGTGCATATGCTTTCTTCTTTTTTCGCCCTCTTGCTCATTTGTTTTTTTTTGTTTTTTTTTTATTAATAAATAATCTCTGGAGTTGAATTAAATTTCAATAATCTTATACTTCCAAATTTTGGCTAACTTTCTTCTGTTTCATTTTTAAAGTTGTTTTAACTTTTTATCTATTGGGGGAGATTAGTTATTGGTATTTTTTATTAGATATGACATTAATGTTATTTTATCCCAAAAGTTGATGATAATTACTGAATTAAATTCATATGATAAAAAATTGTAGTATATAATTAATATTGGTTGGGTTACTGTTGGGTATGAGGGATTACTAATATCTTAAACTAAAGTATAATATGTTTCTTATACATAGCTCTTCTGTTTCATTTTAATTGGTTTTTTTATGTTTTTAGTATATATAAAAAAAAATTTCAATATATTTTTTTATTGGCATATATATGCCGGTAAAATTATTTCAAGCCAAATACTAATGTAAAAATACAGTTGTAAAATGACATTAAATTTGAAACAATGGGAGTATAATAAGAAAAATATATAAGTGATTATAGTATATATGTGTATCTAAATAGTAATGAGAAATGTATAGCTCAAAAGCCTCAAATCAAAGTGGAATACCATCAAACCGAACTGAAATTAATCCAAATTAAAAACAATTTTATATGGTTTAAGTTTCTAGAAACCTTAAAAACCGAATCTTCGACAGGATTATCCCTTCTATTAAAAGTGCAAAGTAAACTATACAATTACTTTTATACAACTAGTTCTTAGAAACCTTGGTCAGCTAGTTCTAAATGTTTTTTAAAAAATAATTCACTTTCCTTTTTCTTCTTTTTCATTAGATTTAGTATAGTATAATAGTATGCATTAATATTAACTATTATTGTGTATAAGTATCAAAACTAAGATTAAGTAACAATATCTTATGAGTTATGATGAAGTATGGCAAAATTAGAAAGCCCATGCTGCATAAGTACATAACATGGTTACATAGATTAATCACGTTACCTCACATACTTAAGAAATGTATCAACCAATCATGCATGCTCCCTAACATGTAATTTTATAATACGACAAATGTGTCTCTCGTAAATGCATCGAACATTTTGCTTTTATAACTTTCTTTAAGCAATATAGCCGTTGGAGGTGATTTCTCCCAGGCCCCTTTATCGAGGTAACCCAGCCGGCGTCTTTGGAGGTGATTTCTTCACCGGAGTTTTCATACCAGCAACATGACCCACACATCCCTCTTGGTCACCCACCCAATACTGTTGCTGCTACCGCAAACCTCCACCCTCCACCGCCGACCACCACACGTAACTCCATCCACCGTGCCTCCCACCGCAGCGACGTGCACTTCCTGCCGCGATTCCGGTAACGTCTGCCGCCTCGAGGCCTTCTCGCTCCCCCTCCGAGTCGCGATGAGTGTAACTTCCTCGGAACCGCCGGACCCACCGGATCCACCAGATCCGACATTGGAGATAACCTTCGCGGCTCACCCAAAAGATATCTCCACGCCGCCGGCAAGCATCGGCTCGAACGTTCCGGCGAAACCCACCACTCACGGAGACAGCATGATCACCACGGTCCTCTCCCCTTTCACACCCCGACCTCCACCACTCTTGGCCATGCTGGTCCCGCGAGATCTCTTCCTCCGCCGGACACGAGCTTCTGCTACCACCCACTACCCACCGCCGGCGTCGAAATGGAACCACCCAGCTCCCGACGAGGCTATGCTCCCCCTAAAGGTCTCGTTTCTTTCTCTCTTCGAGCGCAACTTCCTGACCCATCTGAGAGTCCCTTCTCCTCCACCCGGGCGTCAGGAAGGAGATGAAACTCCGGAGCCTCCGGACCCACCGGATCCTCCGGATCCGCCTCTGGGGATTGTCTTCAAGCTCCAGTCATTCCTTTCTCACACCACGTTGCGTTTCTCGTCACCACCGTCCGATCCAACCTCTTACGTGCAATCTCACTGCAATTTCAACCTCTGGCTCAAATCGCGAAACCCAGCCACCACCGCGCTTCCCGGGTACCAGATCCCTCAACCTCCGGCGTGCTCATGCCGCTACGGTAACCGAGAAAAATCCGATCTGGTTTCAGGTGTTTTTGGGAGTTCCAAAGACTTTAGCTTCTGGATTATTTCTTCAGCATGCACAACGGTTCATCACCACCGCCAGACAATACTTTCTGCCGCCGCCACTTCTCAAGTCAACACTCCGACAAGAGGCTGGAACGAAAACCCTAATTTTGATACACACCTTAGGTGTTGGGCCTCACACTCGGAAATGGGCCTTATTCACATAAGCATCAGGCCATCCAAACCCAGTAAGCATCCTCAGCCCATTCAACATTATTATAAAAATCTTTTGGCACCTAAAACAGATTTAAGCGTTGATGAATCTACAACCGTCGACCTCCTCGGAATCAACCTCTTCTTTGTGGAGAGTGATGTCACACCAATCTTCTTCTTTGTGAAGAATTTTTCTAAAAGCTCTGCCATGAAGGCACCACGAGCTCCCAACTTCGTTCATCCGCTTGCAATAGTTGGAGAACTTCCTCTTTCAAAAGAGCGTCGGTTATTGTCTACGATTGTAACCGTTTTATCCTATTGGTCTTCTAGTGTTTTCTACTACCTTTGGATTGTAAACACACCTTAAATTCTAATATAAGAATTGGTTTGACCAAAAATAACTTTCTTTAAGCTATATTGCCTCTAGGCCATAGCTTTTGAAATTTCATAAATACCACGTGGTGAAATTTTGTTCATCACTAATATATAAATATATATCAGAGCTCGAGTCAGGGTTCTATGCAGAAGTATTTATTTGGGTTTATTCCATCCTATAAGTTGTGATCCAATTCTTTTATCCAAAAATATGGTTTGTAGAAAAAAAATATCTACCGACATAGTAACAGTGCATCACATACGAGTTAAGGAACCGATTTAGATCATATGATATAACATTAGTATGAAATATTTGATTATTGACCACTACTCCTAATTAACTTTGTTCCCGCGCACGCATGCATGCATCAAGATCTAATTATGAAATTTAGAAGAATCAGAATAGGATTCTTAATTAGTTATTATTAGTAATTAGTACCTCTAAGAAAGGGAACCTTAAGGGAACTAAATGAGGTTTTGGAACTAATTATTTAGTCTAAAGTTATTCTTATGATCACCTTTTGATCAGTTAATTCTGTTTACATTTGAATGAGACTTATATTAATTATAATTTTTGGAGGTAAACTACAAAAAAAAAAAAAAATTAACATTACAAAACAATTTTTTCCTAATTGGATATTGTTTGTGGCTAAACCATAAAATGTAACACATAATATGAAATCGAGTAATGGGCTGAAACAATACTTTTTATATACTTGTCTTACTTAGTTTTGTAACTTTCTGACTTCTCAACCAATGAACCAATCATAGTAAAATTTATCGCATGCATCTAAGAATTTAGAGAGTTCATGATATATATTACCTCTAAGAATTTAGTCGAAATTAAGCTAAACTAAGCACATATATATACATGATCAACATCATTGTTCTAAACTTCTAATCTACACGTTTACATACATATAATGTGTGTGCATATTAATGTGCATGAAAGTAGTATGATATTTAGCCAAGGTTCAAAGCAAAATTCCGAACCGACACATCACGTGTAACGAATCGAGAGTGTCTCTACCAAACATGTGGATCCCTACGAGGCATAATAGAATCATATGCAACCAATATAATCGAGCCCTTTATTAATTACGCTAAGTCCCACGATTAGTTTATTAGCTGCATGATAGCCTAATTAAGTTAGGTGGCAATATCATAACTTCGTATAGACTCGAGAGGCCGTTCTGAGTTGATTTAGAACAATCTATGTCAAGTTTGGAGAAATCTAGAAGTAGTAAATAGTTTTCTAAGTTTTATTGGTTATGCAATATATGTTTATTTATACAAAATCTACTTGATTAAGAAATTCTCTATTAGTTCATTTGCTTATATAACAATAAGAAAATATACTTAAATGTTAATATTTCTAATAAAAATATTTTCATATATTCAAGTCGAGACTAATAACAATATTTTCATATGTTGAAGTCGAGATCTCTCTGAGTTCTCCTAATAATCTAATGAAAAATAACTATTGATATGTAAGAAAATATGTGTCATGCATGCATGTTAACGATTCACATCATCCTCAATTATCGTCGATTCTTTTTTATATAAGTTAGCACTTTAAGAAAAATGAACCAGAATACAACATATGTTCTAATGTCGTACACTTTGAAGCTATCAAAAATATTCTTTGACCATTTATATCACATGACATTTTTGGATGCGAGAAGCTCTTCTTGTAAACCACTAAACGAGTAAATTCCTAGACTGTTCACTTTATGAAGAATAAGCATTGTTATTGCTATAATTTTTTTTTTTTTTTTTTTTGTAAATTATTATTGCTATAAGTTATATATTATTATAACCTTGTCAATAAAAGATAATCAAATGTGATTAAAACGTTTCAAACTATTACTTTTTTTTTTCTTTTTAGCTAAGAAAATAATGAAACATAAATCTTTGTCCCATGACTTTGACTAAACTGTTAACGGCAACGGTTTCTCCAAACTTTGAGGTATGTAAAAATGGTGATTGGTGGGTCCTAATCGTGCAACTTCACACAAAATTTTGCCACGTGGAATAGTCCAACCCCTTGCCATATCATCATTTTTCTTGTGTTTTTTTGGGTATATTTATTTGGGATATTTCCTGACTTTTTAAGCGTTGGTAATATTTGGAGAAATGATAAGTGAATGTATAATTTTNTCTCCCCCTTTTTTTTTTTTTTTTTTTTTTTTGGTCAACTGATAGTCTCATCGTATACATATTACATATTGTTAATAAAAAAACGAGCATGAAGAGAAACTTTTGAGATAAGATATTCAGATTTTTCAACAAAAGATTTTGCATTTATTCATCGATTCTTCGTCATTTGTTGCTGTCACTAATTAAGTATCGATTTAAACAAAAAATATACCATTACAAATTAAAAATTGATCTGTTTTATGTTTTCAGTACGCGTAACTTATATTTATATATATTCATTCTTGTAAATGAAATATATCACATAAATATATTTTATTAAAATAGAGAGGAAAATGATTTTAATTAAATATATAAGAGGTATTGATATGTATTGTTACTTACTTAATTAAAAAATTAAGACTTCCAAAAGCATAAAAACTAATGTCTATGATTTTTTTTTATAAAGTATTTATTTTATCACGCCGAAAATGTAAAATTAACTAAGTTGTAGGCTTGTAGCCATGTATAAATTGGTAGATTCTCATTCAATTATTTTCATAAGAAAACCAAAAAGTTGAAAGCCTTTAATTTGAGAATATTAATCGATCGATATATGGACCTCCTATGAGAAAGAAGAAAAGGTAACGATTCTTTTTGTCAATAATATTAATTTCACTATTCGATCAAGTTGCTCTTTATAGATAAATAAATTGAATAACCTTTATATATATATATATATATATAGTAGGCTCCTTTTTTTATTATTGTATATACTAAATTCTAATTAAGTTTATTTTAACAAAAAATTATCTCTCATCTCATCCCAACCTACCAATTACTGGAACTTGATACTTAGTATTACATTCTAAACCACTTTATTGTAGAGTTGATCCATGCCTAAATTACATGAATCTACAATAAACAACGTAAATTATTAAGTGATTTGAAGAATATGATATAGTGACTCACATAGGTATTATAAACCACTACTTAAAAGATTTGGTTATAAATGTAGTAGTACTAGTATAATGATATAGTTAATTAATAATTAGGCCTATATATATGCCCCCAATCATTGAGAACTTTTTTACAATTTAAAATAGTGGATATTATGGAAGTGATATTGAGCTAATACTAATGTACGATTAGGCTTCAATCATCACCATTAAGCTATGCAATTTTTTAATTAATTTTTGAAGTATACAAATACCTCGTTTATAATATAAACTATAAATTAATAATCATGGATTTGCGGATATACAATAGATAAGAATCAAATACAAAAACAATGTTGGTGGTTATAGCTAGGATATTTTTTTTGTTTTCTAACAATTAAATATCTTTTTTCTCTTTAAACCACCACCACATATTATATAACTTATTAAGTTAAAATTAAGGTTTATAGAGAAATGTTGTAGTAAGAAATATCATCTAATAAAGAGAAAAAGAAGCACGTACTCTTTACTTTAAAATCATTGATATCTGTGAAAATGTGTGTGTGTGTGTGTGTGTAAAAGAAGACAATGTCTTAGGTTACTCTTTATAATCTCCAAGAGTCACCAATCTACAATTTGGGTGGCTTCTCTTTATATCTCCAAGGCCTTCATCAAACCTTTAATGGACCGACACTTTTTTGATAAATTAAAGCTATGAGGTTGATATGATCTCTTCTTTTTAATTAACATATCTGAATTGCATATTTATATGTATATATACATATATATTAATCATCAAATTAAGCGTGTTCTCTTTGTGATGTGAGGTACATATATATAATGTTAAGTTTGTAAATGAAATAGATTGGCTAAAGATCTGATTACATATCTCAAAAACATAGTACGTAGTTATGTTATGCGATGATATTAATGAATTCAATGTCTTACAAATTGTATTTTCGCTTGTCTAATGAATAAACAAAACAATAAGAAGGTAATGGTAACAAGAGAATGTACCTAGCTAGTTAGAAGTACACTAGATAGAACATGGATGTAAAAAAAAATTTACGGTTATAATTTTGAGGCGATAATGGATGTATAATTTTGAGACGATAAAAGGTGGTTATGTAGATATCTTTAATTTTAGTTTAAATTTTATAATGTTTATTGATATATGTAAGTGAATCAATAACTTTGAGGCTATAAAAGACGGTTGTGTAGATATATATCTTTCATTAAAATTTAAATTTAGAAGGCGAAAAAGGTGGTTGTGTATAATTTTGAGACGATAAAAAGTGGTAACAGACGGTAATAAAGAATGCGGGATAAAAGACGATAATAGAAAATGGATATATAATTTTGAGGCGATAAAATATGGTTTTGTAGACACATAGTGACCACACTAGAACAACCACTGAACTACAAATCATGATCGAAAATGTTTATTGATATGTAAGTGAATAAAAAAAATTTCTGTTTTCAAGACAAATTTCATTTTTTATATTTTAAATTTTCCATATATTATTTGGGGTACCACAATCTAATTATAATAAATTGATATATCTTAAATCTTATTGTATCGTGGTCTCTTATCACTATCTGTTTTATTGATTCTAATTATATGAATATATGCTACCGCCAAAATTACTTTATCCTGATCAATCAAACCTACAAAAATATATATACGGTGGATGTAGATTTCGGATCAAATTTTTGAGAAAATGATAACGATCAAAATGTTAAAATATTCTAATAAGTTGAAAAGCTATAACTTTTCTAGATCATAAAAATGAAATCCCACGAGGGATTTTAACAGAAACTAGTTGGATCGATTGTGACATTTAGTAAAGAAATAAAATGGATCATAGTAAGCTTCGCGTTGGAAGTTTCCACTTTCGACGTGTCTTGCATAACCCTAAACAATCTCATATTTTTGTTTTCTTATGATTATATTTATATACATATACTTATATGAATAAAAAACATTATTCTTTCAGCTAAAATTCGACGTATAAAGTTGATGAATTATATATCCTTTCAATTTTCTCCTTTACCTATCCGACCATGCACGTGCCCTTCTCAATCACATGACATGAATATATAGCATAAACTTATATATCTAAAGTTTGACGTGTATATTAGTGTGCATAAGTGTAATTAATATCTCTATTATCCACGTTAGCACCACTAATCGTGTATAGTATGTATCAAGACTAGTTTAGGTGAACTGTTCACATATAAGTTTTCACAAAATCCAAAAAAAAAAAAAAAATCAAAACATATCTACATTAAAAATTCACATGTGCAGATAGAATTCATATTTTTCAAAAAATGTCACCAGGTGCAATTGCACCCCCTCCTCATCAAGTGGATCCGCCCCTGTATATGTATTACAAAATATACAATCTTAGCAGAGATGCCAGAGGAAAGTGTAATATTCTAGTTGAAAAAGGTTATTAAATCAAGAAAGCTTATATTGTTGAAGTTGATAATGTTAGTACGTAATCCAAGACTTAATTTTAGATGATGATGCATTTCAGAAAAAGTCTTTACAGTAATTTTGAGGTTGATGTATATATGCTTAGCTCGAATTGAGTGTTAACCCAAAGTTAAGTGCTAACTCTTTCTGGCCCAGATATTGAAGAATACAATCTTAAGAGTATTATATGTCCAATATATATAGACCTTTGAGCAATTTTTAAAAAGAAGCCCATAAGAGATTGGTAAGACTTGAGCATGAATTTTNTTTTTTTTTTTTTTTTTGCTTCTCTAGTGGTATGTTTCTGGTGTATAATAATATAATAATAAACACACATATAAATTTTTTGAAATAGATTTGAGAAAATATAAGTTTGAACAAAAGATTCATGTTTGTCAATAATATTTACAAATGTGCAAATGTTTATAAAACTTAGCTAAACAATATAAAGGAGGTTCAACCAAAACTTATATTTTTGGATATCAGTAATTGGACTTGTTTATATACTATGATAAGGTGTATGGGTTTAAGAATAAATACGGCCCATTAATTTTGTTGTCATTTCCAATAAACCTGAAGTGAACTGTAATTATTAATACAAAAAACGTAATAGTGATTAATTAAAAGTAAAAATAGCCGTTGTTACACAACGGTTAGAAAAAAGTAGTATAAATACATATTCCAATCTCTCAAAAACATCACTCCTTACTTCTCTCTCTCGTGACTCAAAGAACAAAATGGTCTAATAATTAAGTAAATGTCATTAGCTTTTCACTCTTCTTGATCTGAAACATTTGTTTTGCTCGGGTCTAAAATCTCATCATCATATATCATCAACCACTCCTTCTCCCACCACCTCGCCCGGTACGTGGTCTTGAAAGAACGCCTCATGTTAGCAAAGCTTGGCCTTGAAGGTCTCTTTTTCTTACATTTATTACGACAAACTGCTTTTCAATGTATAATAAACTTATGTTATGCAATGTTTAATTTACAAGGATGGTAAACATGCGATCTTGCCTTTACCGGATGAGAAGAAGTGTCTCTCATCGATCAACTCGTTTAATTTCAGGTTCTTTTTTTTTTTTTTTTTCTTGGTTACATTGTGTTACTGGTCTCTTGTTATCATGTTTAATGTAACTTAATTTCATTTTTACACGATTTTTTTAGATTTCAAGAAGTTATATTGTGAAGAGACACACTCACAAGAACCGTCCGATTTCAAGAAAACATGTGGAATCATATCAAACCACTTAAAAACCGATACTAGTCCGGTTGCTAAAGCTTATCCTCAAAGCCAATCTCTCTTCGTATGATCACACCACAGGTATGCTTAAACACATTGTCAAAGCATATATTTATTATCATCACCTTTTAATTCATTTCAGAGATTAGAAATTAAAGCGTTAAATTGGCGGTTTGTTGTAGATGATGATGGCGTACAAGATGAAGCAAAGACAAGGCTCTTTGAAACTATCAATGGCTAAGCTCTTGTGCTTGGAAGTACCAACATCCTATTTAGAGGAGGTACAACTACTCATGGTCATAGGTTTCCTATTGCTTAGCTTTCATGATTGGTTTTCATTTAAGTTAACTTTTCTTTTTGTCGGATTTTCACTTTTAAAACATAAGGATTTGGAGAAAATTTTTATTTTCACTAAAAAATTTAGAGTTTTCCGATGGTTATATTACTTTGTGAATTAAGGAGCTTAAATGGATTTCATAATGTAATAACTAACCGAGAATGTCATCCTGTCCAAAACGTTTTTGGTCCGTTAGTGGTGACATGTTCAATTTGTTTTTTTACATAGTGATATATCCACGCAATTTCTGATTAATTCGGTAATATATAAACTTTTGTTGTTGTATTTTGTTAAATATTAAAAGGAAACTTTTTTTTTTTTGAAATCTTTATTTTGTCAACAACTTTTAAACTATAAAAAGTGTTTAAGGACGAGTATCTATTTTACCTTATTAATTAAGAAACTTAAATGGATTTCATAATGTGATAACTAACCGAGCATGATCATCCTGTCCAAGACGTCTTTGGTCCGTTAGTGGTGACATGCTCAATTTGTTTTTTACATAGTGATATATCCACGCAATTTCTGATTAATTCGGTAATAGAAACTTTTCCACTTTTAAAAAAAGTTTTACATGGTTTTTTTTTTTATATGTAAAACCCTTTAGTTTTCAACAACTTTTAAATTTTCAAGTGTTTTAGGGGGAGGTGATTTTTAGGTGTAGATATTTATGTATATATTTTTAAGTTTGTGTATATTTTAAGGTGCTGTAAAATAAAATCAAATAAAACTAAATCTTGTTGTTGTAAATATATTATTTTAATTGGGTTGGATACAGTTTAACAAAATTTATTAAATCTCCGACGGCTATTAGGCAACATCTATTTCAATTTATCAAAAATTACGAGTTCTAAAGAATTAAAAACCTCAAAAAATACATTTTTAAAAATAATTCCAGCAACATCTATTTTCAATTATTTGGACGTATGAACACTGTCCTTATGTGGTGAAAGAAAAGAATCAGAATATTTGATAAGGTTTGCTTTTGTTTATTTTTCTGTATATTCATATAATATTTTCAAAATATACTTTCAAAACAATATATAATTTTAATTTTGCCACATATGTTGGTTATCATGAGATTCTCTTTACCTTAAAGACTCAAAGTTTGTATGTGTTCCCATATATCAACTAGAGACCACCCCTCTCTATCATCAAAAATAGACTCAAAGCTACAAACACAAAATCAAATTCTAAATTATCTTTGGAATAAATAAATAATATGACAATTTTCTATCATTACATGAGAATTACATCTCATTGATTTTGACAATAATAATATATAACAGCTTTTGTAACGCACAAGTGACTTGACCCAAGTGGCAAGAGGTAAGTCCGTTGAAGCAAGAATCACCAGTGCACCCGGGATCGAGCCCCGCTCCCTACACACTCTGCAATATGCAGGACATGGCTATTGGGCCAGCCAGTTGTGGCACAATCGATATTAAAGTGTGGTTGAAAAAAACAGCTTTTGTAACATTATGGTTAGTAAGTATAGAATCCATCTCTTATGATATACTTTATGAGCATGCACACGTTCTTTTTTTTTTTTTTTTTTTGGCCTTTAACGTCCAAATCCCATAGTAAAAAGCCAAACATAAATTTCAAAATGGGAAAGGATAAAAGAAAAAACAAAAGACTAATAATTTACATTCTTCATTAGAAACTTTAAAGATGAAAATACATAGAAACTTATACTTCTCCGATTGGTCAAAAGACAAAGGTTCTTGATTAAAAAAAAAGAAACATAAACCAGCTTAGACCAAAACATGGAAGAAGATTTCAACTTAAAACACTTAAAAAGACTCTCTCCAACCGTAAAAAATTTCAGTAGAAGAGATTAAGACTTAAACTAAAACGAGACATCATTAGACACTAGAAGTAAAAGAAAGACATGTAAAGTTCTAATAATAAAGTTTCAAACTTCAGAGAGTTTGCTAATAGCATCCCAATCGATCTCCACAGAAGGAAACTTCTCAAGACCAAAACTCCCAATCTCATAATCGAACCCCGAATCCGAGAAATCCAAGAACGTTGTAGTAATACCGGATTCTGGTGAAGAAGATCCCACCTGAGACTCATCGGAAAACGAATTCTCATCAGATTTCATGAACACAAATTCACTTTCTTGAAACTCTGTTTTTGGCGGGAAAAGCTCTGTTTCGGAACAGGGGAGCTCTGTTTTTTTACTCAAGCTCTCGCAAATCGCTTCAAGTTTCGCTTCAACGGAGGAATGAAGAGGCTTGAAGTAGAAGTTATCTCCTCCATATCCGTCCTCATGCTTGAACTGTGGGAAGTTAAGCCTAGCGGATTCACCTCGAAGCTTGTAAGCAGCTTGATCATAAGCCATAGCTGCTTCTTCAGCTGTATCGAAAGTTCCAAGCCAAAGCCGGGTTCGATTCTTAGGTAAACGGATCTCAGCAACCCATTTTCCCCAGTGCCTTTGTCTAACTCCTCTATAGAGTTTCTGAGTTGGCATGTTCTTCATTGAGACTGGCTTTGGAGAAAGATTTGAGATGGTGTTGGTGGTGGAGGTTCGTCGAGTTTGATTAAGCTGGTTTTGGATTTGGTGGATTTGGTAAGGTGTGAGCTGGTTTAAACCAAGAGGTGTTGTTTGATTGAAACTAAAGATAGTGTTTGGAAGTGGAGGAAGAGAAGATACAGAGTTGGTATTATACAGAAAATGATCTGAGTGATCTATGTTGTTGTTGAACATATCTATAGCTGCCATGGATCTATAAAGAAACAGAGAGAGATTAAAAACACACCCTCTTTGTTGAATCTATGAAAGAAAGAAAGAAGGAGGAGATTGTATAGAGATGGGGGTGAAAGAGATCAAAATGAAAGCTACCGGGCTGAAATGAAANAAAATTTTTTTTTTTTTTTTTGCTTGCTCTCTCTAACTTTTTTTTTTTTTTTTTGTCGCTCTTGGTTTCACTTGATGAAGTTCTTTGCTTATATAACAGGGGAGAAGCTAAAGCCGCCCATTGAATTGATTTGTTTAATTTAATTACATAAATTAGTTGAATATAACTTTGATGTTAATGTACATTTTGTTTAGATGCTTTTGTTCTATGCACAATTTGTATCTCGTCAGCTTAAAGATATATTTTATTCCATGGAGACTTAGACATTAGGAAAATGACTTTCACATATTCTTTGGATCTAAACCGTTCCCAGAGAATATTTTGGATATAATATGACTTTATGGTATAAGATTTAAAGCTATAAATTCTGCATAATTTACAAGTTGCAATTTAATTTTATGTGATACAAAAAAAGAAGCCTAATATCTCTTAACTTCCTATACGATTTCGATTCTGGTTTTGGAGTTATTTTCAATAAAAAAAAAATTCTTTAGTTTAGAATCTTTTCACCAATAATTTTCTAAGAAAAATCTTAAGAGCCAAAAGTGGAATTGTTGATTCTATGGCAAGTTGAAAGGCCAATTGCCTTCATACCACTTATTTTCTTATACCAAAATATATTTTATATCAAATTGTAACACCAAAATCACATGCAAATTTTCTTATGTTATATATTTTACTCATGTGAATTAGATACATGGAAAAATTAATGTAAATACTTGACCATGACTAATAACCTAACAATTTGTGTTAATGTCGTTACTGTGTCACCACCTAATTCAAATCTAGCTTAATGCATAATATTGTTAAGTTGTTGAGAAAATAATAATTGATAGATATCATCCCTGCAAAAGAAGAAAAAGAAATTATAGTAATAAAAATCACGAGAACCAACTAGAATTTATAACATAATGATTTATGCTAGTGTCGTATCTGCTTCATCATATATAATCAACCATGATTTAATGCAAGTTACATGTGTTTATTGACTTAAACAAAAAAAAGCTATAGCCATGAGTATATTGTGATACAAAAGATAATAATAACCATGAGAATATCGATGGTCACAAGACCCCCAAAATTAAAGATACAGTAGGTCCAAGTCATATAGAATCATTGATTATACTCATTAGTTTTGTCATTCTTGTTCATAAGAAGAACTCTTCAACTATTAATGGTACATGTGTATGTGAAATTTGGAAAAAATTTAAAGTAAAGGGTTAGTTTGTAAAGAAGAAAAAGTCAAGAAAGCAATTGGTAGAGAGGTAGTGGAAAAAGAGGTGAGAACTCAAAGGCCATTAAAGTTTGCGTCACACGGAAGCTAAGGGATCTTCTTCACCTTTTTCTAACTTCCTTTTGACAACTTACAAAAAATATTCTAAGAAATTCGAAATTATTTTTGGTTTGCATCTTATAGAAAGAATAGAAGTTGTATTACAATTTTCTTTTTATAGATAAATGGTAAGGGTATTTTCCCAAGAAAAAGAGGTAAACACACATTATAAAAATATTTGTTTAAAACATATTCTAAGCTCGTCATTTTCGTTTTGAATAGTTATGTGACTTAAGTTCATTTAGACCCAAGACCAAAATGTTTTATAAATCTCATTTCAAGAAATCACTCGAATCAGTGATTTCTATATTTTGTTTGATAAATTTTACTAATTAATTTATATGTTCTCGATGTCATATTATCATTTAACACATTTTGTTTTTGTGGACGTCCATATATATCAACAAGTCAAATTTTATTTCCACACTGTAACATGCAATTTTGTCTTCTAAAATTATATAATAACTCGTTGTGATAATCTATAAGAGTATTGAAGAAAATATATTAAAAATTTCATTCAAAAGCTTTATCATTGTAAAGTATTATTATTATATATATATATAAAAGCTTTATAAGTTGTATGATTGTTTTTCCCTCCACGTTTTATATTCATCCCCCAAAGACCATTTATACAAATTCCAAATTTAGGCATTTACTAGTGAAATCCAAAAAAAAACAATTTTAAAAAATTAGCTAGCCCTTCCACGTAATTATATTCCCTTATTATATTACTTATTACTTGCATTAGTAATCAATAAAATAAGATTCTTTTTTTTTTTTTGGTCATCAAAAAAAATAAGATTCTTTCGACCCAATATTACGCGAAAAAGCCAAAATGTGGACCCATTTGTAGGACCCGCTTTTGCGTGTTCACACGTAGGATCCTACGTGGAAGTCATTATCTTTGGTTCTGTACTAAGACCTGACAAGTGACAGAACATGAAGCTAAGCTTTGGAAATTTGCTTTATTGAATCTAATCGTTAATCTTGTAGATTAGGGAATAGTTGTAAAGTTATTATTGTGATAAACTCGATTACACGTCTTATAAAGTATCCCTTAAATTCTCATCTTTCTACATTTCCTTTTGGAATATAATTATTTTGTGTTATTTTAAAAAAAAAATATATATAACTTTACACGTAATTCGTCACACCAAAAATAAGAGAATAATTAAAATGTGTATTTTATAAAAATTCTTTTTTGCATGTTGATTATGCTTTTTATCCCACCGCATGAAGTTTTAGACCTTAGGTATGTCTCATAGAATAGCCAAAATATGCAATTATTCACTTTTAATTGCCTTGTAAGAATGGTTATAAGAATTAACGTATGAGATATAGTTAAATATATGTAAGATGAGCTCCAAACTATAATTAAGAGTGTTATCTTATTCATATTAGAAAATATAATAAGCATATATAATGTCCGACCTCGGCCGATGACATAGTTTTCTAACATTTAGAGAAATAAATTTAGTATTACCAAAATAGTTAATGACATAAATTCATTGTAACTTATAGTCAAGCAATTTATGTTAGAGTTATTATTGTGATACTGTTTTTCAAATCCATATTAATATATTATTAAATTGTTAATAGAAAAAATGACAAAAACTAATCCATTATCGAGTTTGTAGTTATCTTCAATCTAAAATCACCAACACTCTATCACACCTTATCAGAATAGTTATTTGAACTAATTATAACTCTATAAAACATGCAAGTGTTTGAAGATCCTCATTATAAATTGATTTTGAATTCGGATTGACATATTACAGATTTTGTATACATTCTTTAGTTAATTATAATTTTTTTTTGTCGACCATGTAACATGTACGGATTACTACTGGCTAACTTTTTCGATTAATCTAACATACATAACCATTTTTTATAAATAAAACTGAATTTTGAATACGAATTTACACCTTGCACTAAAGCAACCACTTTTAAAACACTACGCGTTAGGCTTCACAACTGTAGTTAGTTGTGCATATGAATTATCTTTTTGTTAAAAATGTAATCTGTCATTATTATTATCCTATAATCCGAAGAAGCCATCTCTAATCATATTAGCATGACAACCTAACTTTGTCATGTACAATATTTAATCTCCAAGTCAACCCACTAAGTGCAATTATAACTTATTTTGTAATCATAAATTAACGAGATCATGGTGATGTAGTGGACACTTAACATACACGACATATAAATTTGGATATTATTTAAAATTCAACGAATCTGGTTGACTTTATAAATTGTCAACTCTTCCTCTTTCATTGGAGGTTGAGATAAGATCAAAATAAAGCTACATTCCCTGACGGTGACCCAAGTTTTGGGACTATTTTCTTTGGTGACCAAAAACCAAACCAACCCTTTTACTCAGGAAGTCAAACTAATTATTTGAACTTTAATCAGAACTAATTGCTCGACCGGTTCGGGTGGTTCTTTCACCCATATAAAATGTACGGACCTAAATAAAAAATCTTTTAATTATATAAAAATTAATTGTAGTTTTGAACAAATATAATCCTTCTTGATTAAAATAAAGATGTATTCGATGAAAACCCACCCATAAAATGAATAGTGATGGTTGATTATAATTAGAATTTGCTTTTCTTTTTATGTTTTATAATTTATATCAACCGATGATGATTGTTATGTGAAAACAAACTATAATTATTACATTGTATAATTTTATTCACATTTTTGCGGTTTTGAATATAAATTATATATAGTTTGGAATATTATTAAGAACATTCAAAATTGTCAACAAATTAAAAATTACTATGATTACGTTTGATTTCAAGTCCATATGAAAAAAGATATGTTTAGCCAATCACTATTGTAAATGTTTGATTTGATCCAGATTGAACAAACACACACACACACATTTATTTAATTAGTTTATATTATTGATGAGCTTACAAACATATCAATAACTTTAGTAATGTATCTATTCTTTTATGTTTCTCATTCCTATAGCCTCCATCCTGCAATGCCCACATACAAATCATATCAACTTCTACAAACATACAACACAATAAATCAAAATACATGTATACGAGCATGGTTGTTCAAATAATGATATAGAAACTCTTTGCATAAACAAAAAATAACTTTGCCCACGTTAAGTTTAGTTTTCAGAAAATGAATTGGTCTCAGACACAAACATAATACTAATAGACTTAGTTTTTATCATCTTAAAACAAACCCAAAAATATAATCAACTTTGGTAAAATAAGTGAAAAAATTATTACCGTAATGACTGTGATTGTGGTGGTGAATTACGACATTTAAACCGACAATTGTCTAAACAAATAGCTGTCAAATGTAGTGTGAATCCACATTTAAACGCGCACTTATCTACACATGACATTCCTTCTACATTTCCTCCAATAGCCACCATTGCTATTATCACCATCATCATCAATACGATGCACCTTCTCATGCTGATATTTATTAAAAACAAAAAATTGTTTTTGTAAATAAGAGATTATGTATATGTTACATGAAAACTATGTATGTATATATAGACAGACATAAGAAATTAGTGACCAAATAGTCAAAAAAAAAAGATTAAAAAAGAGTCAAATTTATTTTGATATTATAAGGGAAAAAAATCTTCTTTTTATGTGAATGTAAATATCATTAGGAACAATATGTGTTATTTTGACTAAAAAGCCAAAAATTGTTTTGATGTTATTAGGAAAAAGATCTTTTTTTAATATATTTATATTATTTTCTTTTTGAGTTTTCATTTTACTTGACTGGTGTGTGATCTTTATCTGGTTTTTTTTTTTTTTCTGATAATGTTAAAAGAAATGGAAATACTATAATTTCCAATTGACTTATGTTTGTCAAAAAAAAAAAAAAAAATTCGTTAATATAAGGGTTGACTAAGTAGATAGATGTCTACTATAGCAAATTCAACTAAGATACCTTGAAATTTTCGATCTTTATTTTACGTCATGAACTAGGTTCTCTATCATTTTTATATTGATAGTACACAAACTTTTTTTCATCTCCAAACAAATGTGATATGTTTAAAACCATCGCACAAAGTCTATTCAATAAATTAAAAAACAAGAAGAAGAAGCCTGTTCAACAAATAATTGGATAATTTCATATGTTAGTTAGATTGTTTTCTCATCATAACTACATTAATACCTTTATTCCAAATGTTATTATTACTTCAGTGGTACACAGTTAGAATGATTTGTGTAAGAAACTCTAGTTTCTGCATTTTACACCTTTACATCTTCATATCAAAGAAGTTTCTGAAAACTTCTAAAATCTTTTACTCAACATGAATAAGAGTCATGCTTATGTTCTAAACAGTGAAAACATACTTGCAATATATTTAGTTTCACCGACCCTTAATTGTTTTTTTCTTCTTTAAAGCCATATTACGACATGATCTAAGTGAGATTCAGTGGAACAACGTATTCATAATAAATTTATTTTACTAAAAAGAAATTATAAATAGTACATTTTGCAAGCCATTTTATTTTAATAAATTTTAATTATTTAGTCGATAAAAGTTATAAATATTTTCTGTATAAAAACTTTATTGAAGAAAAAATTATAACTTTTATTTAGTTTCTAGTTTTAATGAGTTACAATATCAAATATGTATATATCTATCCTTTAAGTTTCTCATATCTCTAGTCTCCATCCTGCAATGTCCACATATAAATCATGTCAGACTTTTCATACACTCATCAAAATAAAAATTATAAAACACATGCATATGGATATGGTTACTTCAAACAAAAATTTATTTTCTCATTTAAACACAAACATCGAATAAAAGAAGTAAAGAGAATATTACTGTGGTGATGATTTAGATGATGGACATTTTTTATCACATCTTTTTTTACAGGTTTTTTGAGGTAATAGTTCGAATCCACACAACGCCATACACTTGTCATAACATGAAAGTGCTTCTACTTCTTCTCCATTAAAAGCCACCATTGCTATTACCACCACCATCATCATAACAAAACACTTTTGCATACTCATCTTTCTTAAGTCTTTTTTTAATTAACAGATTATGTGTTTATTCAATTCATTAAAAACTATGTATCTGTATATACGCACAGACACACACATTCATTAAATGACCAGATTTTAATGTGCATGCATATAATTATTTTATTTCTATTCTTTTTTTTTTTCTCTCCTCTTCTTATTTGACTAGTATGATCTTTATTTAGAAATAGATTTAATTTCGATGTTTTATAGATAAGGATGAAAGACAATTTGATATTAATAGAATTCTGAATTAAGTTTTTCTATGTTAAAATATATTTTATTATTTGTAAAATTGAATAGATCGATTAATCTATACGTTTTTTTTTTCTTTGGTTAAATCAGTATGTATGTTACATAACTTTGTTTGAGTTTTCAATGTGCTACAAATGGATTCAACTGATAATTGTGATTTGTTTAGAAACATCTTATACATTATATTCAACAAATAACTGGATAATATTATACTTTGAATAGAAAAATGTGTGGAATATTTTTTGTTATCATAATTATATTAAAAATTTAATACCCTTATTGTAAACTTTCATTACCTCTATGGTCCACAAATTTTTTTTTAGTATAATTAAGTAACTCTAGCTTGTTCACTTTTCACTTTTACATCTTCTAATATTCTTATCAACCTAAGAATAAGATTTCAAAAAGATTTTTGAAATAGAAGAACTTTTCTGATCATTTTCCTTTAATGAATTTTTAATTATTTAGTATATATATATATATATATATATATATATATATTACATATCAAATGTTTCTTGAAGAAAAAACCAGAAAATCATTATATTATAATTTTCACAAGTTTACAATATATTCAATTACATATATGTAGCTATCCTTTTATGTTTCTCATGTCCCTAGTCTCCATCCTGCAATGTCCACATATAACCCATGTCAGAATTTCCATACACTGACTTCACAATAAAAATTCTAAAACACATGCATATGACTAGGGTTGTTATAACGGGTAGCCCATACCCATTTAGACCCGCGAAAAAATAGCCCAAATTAACATCTCTAGCCTTAACTCTCATTCATATGCTCATTCCGGGTTAATCAATTTCAAGTCATTAGCAACAAATTTTAACCATGATCAAACCTCAATAAAACCCTAGATCCAGCCAAGAGAATTCAAACGCAACCTCAATAAAACCTAGATCCGGCTAAGAGACTTGAAGATTACCTCCTGGGGGGAAAATTGGACGAGTGAGATCAAAATCCACACCCCCACAAGATCCTTCGTGAGCTTGAAAAGCCTTGATCAACCGCCTCTGGTGATACTCCCATAGCTGAATCTTTCCTGATGCTAATCCAACCAAGAGCCAAGGTTTCTTGAGGTGAAAGGCCAAGCAATTGATACGCTTCCCTATGGAAATCTCCATCTTACAGATCTGAATCTACTCGCACAAAAAGAAACAAGATAAAGCTTTCTCGACTCACTCTTTTCACTCTTTTAAGTAAAACATTTTTATAAAGGCAACACCAATATTACACGTGAATAAAATTATAAATACATATCAACACACAAAAATTAGTACAAGTACAATATTATTCTTTTATTACTATTTTAATTTTTGATTCATTGGTTTTTTAAATAAATTTTAAAATTATTTGCTGTTGGGGGGTTTAGAGATGAAAAGTGAAATTAGTAGTGTTATGCATAAAAAAATTACAAGAAAAACATGAATTTTATAAAATAATCATAATTACTATTTTTATAAAAGAAATATTTGGTGTTGTAGTTGGAGATGAAAAATAAACTAAAACAATTTATAGTGTGATTTCAACAGTGTCATGGTTTAAGATGCTCTAAATTATAGATGAATTATATCCAAAGTGTCAAATACAAAACACAAAGGATTAGAAAACACTTTAATTATAAATAGAGTGTTAAGTAAATGAATAAAGTAACATTGTTAAGAAATGGAATAAAGTACAAAACAAACAAAAAAAAAAAAAAACCAAAAACCAAAATCTATGATAGCTAGCTTAAGTAAATAAAAGCTAGTATTATAAAAATTCTAAATTTTAAAAATTTAACGCTCTTAGAGACTTAAAAGAGCAGTTTTTAGATAAAAACAAACCGAAATGCTTAATTAAAATATACCAAACCAAAATACCTAATTACCATTTGATTTGTTTCGATTTAGTTGACCATCCCTAGATATTGGATAATTCTCTGACCAAACCCAAAAATATATGATAGATTATATTTAAATTTTTATGAAAAATCTTCATAAACTGAATATAAAATCATAAAATATATGTGAGCTAACCAGTTATCAATGATTGGTTAATTATCTGTGAATTAGATAAGCCTGCCTAGTGTCAGCTCAAAGTATTTGTGTCTAATGGTAATGGTTGAGCTAAAAGTTTGATGCAAATGTGAACTCTAGAGGCAGATTTCAAAGAAGAAGGGATTATAGGACTCACCATGCTTGCTTTGAGACTCGACATTAGAAGAAATTCTATAGTGCACCCGCGAGAAACTGTCATGCTCCTCGGGCTTAATAGTATAGTTGTATGCCCTCTCCTTGGCCATCCGACAAGTCTTTGACAAAGGTCGGATGAAGCGGAAACCACCATATTACTCCAACCTGAAATTTTGCAAAAGAGATTAGCACTTGTGCTAAACAATAAACAAATTTGCTCTAGGGACAACAAGAGAAGAATTTGAATGCAAACTTCATCATTATACAAGTAATGGTTAAATGTTAAACAAACTCTAGAAATTGACAGCAAACTACTAAACTGTGTGGAATGCTCTGTTTATTATAAACACATCGATCGATTCGACTATACGGTTTGATGATGGGAATTAGGAGAAAATGCTAATCAAATAGAAGAAAGCAAACCTGTTAGTTGAGATTTGTCGAAATGAATTAACAAAACATGAACCGGTCCCGGTCCCGGTCCGGGTTTCTCATACGGTAAACACAAACATAGAATAAAATATGACTATGATTACTCTACATATGACTATGATTACTTCAAACAAAATTTTATTTTCTATACCATTTAAACACAAACATAGAATAAAATAGGTAAAGAATATTACTGCGATGATTTAGATGGTGGACTGCATTGACGATTACATTTATCTCTGCATTCTCCATCAGGTTGGAATGTGGCTCCACACTTGAACATACACCAATCATAACATGAAAATTCCTTCTACTTCTCCACCAATAGCCACCATTGCGGGGCTATTGCCACCACCATCATCATAGCAATACACTTTTGCATACTCATCCTTCTTTAGTATTTTTGTAATTAAAATACCATGTATATATTCCTCAAAAGCTTTGTATATATATATACTCACACGTATTTAATTAATGACCAAATTCAATGTAATTTTATGTGAATGTATATATTTATTTTATTTCTATTTTGTTTTTTTATCCATATTTTATTTGACTACTACATGATTTTTATCTGAAAATAGATTTTATTTTGTTGTTTTATTGGTAATATTATAATCATGAATTTAATTTTTGCATGTTAAAACGTTCTAAATTTTTAGTTAATACAATGAAAACATCAGTTTTTCAAGGGATGATGATGATCATTCGTTTATTACCATTTGACACAGTCTAGTCAACAAATAATGGGTTAATTAATATCTTTTCAACCCAAAAAAAAAAAAGAAAAGGATAATATCTTACTTACACTAGAAAAGTGTGTGGATATATATTTTTTCATACCTACTTTAATAATTTTATACCCTTATTCCAAACCTTAATTTGAGGTACGTCTTCACTTTTCACTCTTACATCTACGTAAATACATTTTAAAGAAGCTTCTGAAAACTTATTCAATCTCTCTAGAAGCTTATCTAAACTCAAATGCACACTCGATAAATCGAAAACAATATACCAAACTGCATTATTCCTCACTCAACATTCGAGCATTGTTTTCCATATTCTTATATATCAACCTATAGATAATATTTCTGTTGAGAGTGTGATTCCAATTCACTCTATGTGTATGCTAGATCGTGAGCTCGGGAT